>ML779517.1:223495-245003 GCA_009831015.1 Picea engelmannii | reverse complement strand
AATTTTTTTGACCTCCCACATCTAATATGAAAAAACTTAAATAAACTATAATATAGATGCATCTATGTTTAAGATGGATTTAACCATATAGATATAAAATAATAAATTAGCATAGCTCCATTTTAACACAAGATGTTTCAAGTATTGAACTTTTATTAACAAACTTTATCAATCCAACATTAAATATTAAACAAAAACATATTAAATAAACTGATATAGATTATTTTTAAGATAGATAACTTTTAAATCGGTACCTTTTAAACACCCACAAATGTGAATGTTTTTATTATCCTTCTAAAAAGTTAATAAATCCAAATTAAAATGTATCTATGCTAATTAAATTTCAACTTGAGAACAAAAACTTCAAAAATATATACCTATTGAGAACAAAAACTTAAAAAATATGTAATCATTATGTCTTTCTTTAAATTTTAAATAAACTACTACATCCCGATTTCAACATTTTGTCCATAAACAAAATTTAAACCCTAATTTGAGATCTCTAGTTGATTCTCTAGGGACGTTCCTGTTTCAGTTGTCACACTAATAAATACCTATAATTGGGTGTTCTTGTTTTTGTTGTAACCTGAATAAATATCTATAATTTGGTTTGGTTTTGTGGAAAAGGATATATCCCCATAGTAAAAAGGGAAAACGATTGGAAAAGGAGCAACTGCATCTTCACAACACTTACGACAAGATTGGAAGCTCCCACACGGACACGTTGTTCTCTCTCCAATTACAGAGAGATTGGAATCTCGAAGAGTCACAACACACTAGAAATGCCATAAATAACATGGAGAAGCATTCTAAAACAACTAGATAAATAAACATCACACACACCAAATTAAAAGTGTTAAAAAACATAAATGCAAAATGTCTTTAAATACATGCAATTACTCTACCTGCATCTAATTTGCAAGTACGATTCTCCCTTACCACTTCACTCGATTTTGGCTTGTAACTCACGGTGCAAGGAACCTTTTAAAGGAAAAATGAAGTACAACCCTACGTACAAGTACACCTAGAAAAAAAAGAGGATTACTTGTGCATTTCATTGTTGTTACTATCATAATCTATACTGGAAGTCATATACTATTTGAAACCATACATTATTTCTGGTCGCCCTTAATATACAAATAGAAACACATTGCATTTCCTCTCAATAAAAATGAATTTATTTCCATTATATGAATAGTTTAGGATTATAAAATCATTTAAATGGTTTAGGGTTTTTAAATGTATAATACACACCACAATGCATATAAAACTGTAAAGATAATTAAAATGCAAAATCTAAAAAAATGGAATAGTTATTTCTATGTTTGTGTTGTACTGAACATTGTTCTATAACTACATAACATTTCTATATATCAAGTTCCTAAAACGACTAATAGATTTATCAATTCACAATTGTATTTAAATACCAATCCTCTCGAGCCACATCTCAACTGAGCTTCTATCTAAGCCAATCCTCTGCAACAAACATAAACAACACATTTATATTTGATAAGATAATGTGTCATAGGGAATTGTGATTATCCGTCTCTCAAAACAAATTTGAATCCCTTCAATTCCATAAACCCTTATTTCTAATCAAAGCAGCATGGAAATCAACTGAACGCAACCTTTAACAAGAAGAATATTATTTGGAAACAATTGTTTTACCTGGTATTTCTAATAAAAGCATCATGGAAATCAACTGAACGTTGCCTTTAACAAGAATAATATTATTTGGAAACAATTTTTTTACCTGGTCTCCTCACGAATTATTGAAACTACATGTCGGATTGTGGATCTTCAATTAGCTAGTGAAAATTTGAAAATACTGAAGAAATCCATCCATATACAGGTTTGCTCTCTTGCATCATACAAAACCAAACAACATATACAAGTTTGCTCTCTTGCATCATACAAAGATTGAAGGAAATCAGAGAAACAAATCCCAAAACTCTGAAACATAAATTCTAAAGGAAAAAAAAAGGAAAATAACAATGCGCCAATACACCATAATAACACAAACCAAAGTCCAATGAAAAGGGAAATTCAAAATAACATAACGAGTAAAAGAGGGATAAAAGGCCAAAGGAAAATAATATACACAAAAACTAGTTGGAACACCATTTCTCAAATTGTGCCCACATTCGAATTGAAGTTGGGTTTAAATAAAGAAGTATCCAACAACTAGAGACTTAAAGTTTCTGAACAGTTGAAAACGTTCAACATACAGACAAGCTTTCTTACCGTTGAAGTGTTATATTCTCATTTGACATGTATCCCTTTAATTTCCTAATGATACTTTAATTTTCTAATGATACAAACTTTACCTTAAGTTAGGTGGTCATGGTATAAATTTGATGGACACTACTACCTGTCAAGTAATTTATTTTTATGACGAATATAAAAGTGACTTTTATTGTAAATAGAAAGCCAACCTTAGTTTTAATTTATGCTTATGTGCATTGAAATTTTGTCAACTATCATACATTATAATGGTTGGGAATGTGAAGTTGTCATCTTTTATGCATATAAGTAGTACCTTTAACATTTTGCTAATTTGTTTTTGTTCACTATTATGGTATTTGAGCCTAAGATTCATCTAGTTCAATTAATTGAAAGGATTATCAAAGTATATGAATACTTGCTCAATTTCATGAACATTTCATATTTCTGTGTACATTTCACAAATTGTGTTCCGAAACTTTCTTAAAAAAGATGATTATATTATATTTAAACCCTAAATGTTTCATGTTCCAATGCAATTATGTAGTAAGTATATAGTAGTAAACTCAATTATTAAAAGAAAACTAAATCATTAAAAGAAACATATACAAAAGTTTGAGCCAATTTTCAAAAATAGAAAGAAAAGAACTACCTAAAGATATGTGATCACAATGTTTTTTATCTCAAATATTCTCCAAGATTTAGAGTGCAAAAGTTTCAAGACCATAGCTTATACGCACAACCAAGGAAAATACGATATCATGAAACATAGGTAACACAATTTCTTGATTTTTTGAATGAGAGGCACATTTCATTTCATGCATATAAAAATTAGCAGCTAAAAGTAAACATTCTAATATTAAAAATCTAATATATTTATAAATATTAATATATTATTTTGCATGCCATGAATCCTCTAAATAATTAATTTATGAATACAGTTTTTGTGTTTCGATATCTTGTTAGGGAATTCTTTAGTCCAGTTTGAACATAAAGTACATTGAAACCAAGTAAAATCATATACATATTACTTCAAAAAGAATACACATATTTAATAGTGTTCCTGATGACAAACTAGCTAGTGATTTGGTGCAATTACTTACACTCATTCTTTATGTAATTTTAGAGCTTTTGCAAGTCATTCCTAACCATTATTAGAAAAAAATTTAGTATCTTGCTTGAACCCATTAGTTGTAATGTATTTTGACGAGAAATTATTGATCTCAACTATTAACTTGACTTAAGGAGGACCTTATAAATAATAAAACAAGTTTAAACCCACTTTTAAATAGGAATTTGGGAGGTTCTAAGATTTCAAGCAATGATAATATACAGGGCATGGATTTTGAATAAATTTATGATCGTTTCACTAGTAAGAAGGATGAAGCTCTCTTGCAAGCACCCCAAGACTTGAAAGGACCAAACCTAGTTGCATTCAGATTCAAGTATGAATTTGTCGAACACGTCAGAGCTGTGGTAACTAGGCATTTGAGATTTCCATGTCCAACCACTAAATAGGCCCATTTTCCTAATCAAACTGATAGATAAACCCATTTCATAAAAAATGGGTGTTAATTTTTTAATCTTGACACCTAGGTATATTTTTTACTAGTGATTTCTTTGTTGTAAATCAGATTAACAACTCACAAAGAAAAATATACTTGCTGGAATAATTAACTTAAACAAATAGCATAAGCAATACTGGAAACTAAATCTCATACACAAGACACAAAGATATGTTGACTTTCAAATCAACTAATCATTAAAATAATAACAAATATTACAAGGGCTCCCAAACCAAGAAAATGACCCACCGAGAAATACAAAAAACTATAAACAACACCTACAAAACCTAGCAACTCCTTTGTGGTTGTACAATCCTATACTTTCACTTCTCAGAACTTGCATGTGCCTATCCTCACTGTCACTCGTATACATATGCACTTTCTGACACTATATCTTGCGTACATATGCACCTTATTGAACTATGAAGTGCGTACAATTATGCTTACGTGCTATGGCTCTGAGCTGTTGGATTTTCTTACGGTTGCTCCTATACTCTCTTCTCCTTGACCTGTACTAATATCTAGATGAAAGTCGTTCTTCACCTATCCGAGATCTGCTTGAGAAAAAGTCCTTTGCTTTCTCTCTCTCTCTATGATATGATCATATAAGTGTCTTCCTCCACTCTAGCCTTTATTTTATAATTTTGAGTTATGACCTAACCCTAATCTCCAAAGTGATTGACAGTTGAGATTAAATCTCACCTCACTTGAGATCAATGGCTAAGATTTAATTCACTAATGCTAATATTTTTTAGCATTTCATTAAATGAAATCAACTAATTAATAAAATCACTTTACTTCAATAATTCCTTTAGTTAAAGCAAATTACCAAGGTAGAAGGCTTTTGATGACTTTCACACGTCTAGAGACTTAGACCTATGTTGAAATACATGTACAATGTTACAAACATCAACACTCTCTCTTAGCGAGGAATGTACTTCTCGAAGAGGCACTTGGAACTGGTTTTCTCTCTAATATTAGTACAATATCATGCACATCATCTTACCCCATGACATCCATCCAAACATTTTGGTCTGTTGCTTCTTGAACACTGAAAGTCTCGGAATCGATGATGCTACTCATAAGTGCCATGAAGTTTGGAAACTTCTTTGGAGGCCTTCTCTCCGTAAATGTCAGTTCATACCCACTCAGTCTTCCTACAGAACTGGAAGGGGCTAACTCCTCCTCCCCACTTGAAGGTCTACTCCATGAACTGGAACTCTCTAAACTTTGTTCTCCCTTTGGAGCCTCTTGCTTTAATTCTCTACGACTGAAATTGGTCCATTCACATTGGAATGGATAATATCTAAGATCCCCTTGGACCTACAAATAGGTTTAACATGTATAACTTTCACTCTCTAACACAAATGCTCACTACTATGTCAGGGGCTAGCTCGCTATGGACGTATGAGTACTTTCCCTTTCTTGAACATGACGACAAAACCGGTGTCCTCCAAAACAGAGATTGAGAGAAAATTATTCTTTAGTTTCGGTACATAAAACACATCTTGGGCCTCCAACGAACCTCCTGAATCAAGTTGAAATGAGATCATTCCCTCCACTTCACTGCATACTTGGCATCGTCACCAAGATCCACATGGGTCCCTGAGTCCTCCCTCAAACTTTTGAATCACTCCAATGCTTTTGTCATATGATGAGATGCGCCACTATCCAAGTACCAAACACTCCTTGTGTAGGTGTTGGTAGAGAGGTAGGAGACCAATGATAAGTCCTCAAAATTCATTGCAAACTCATTCAGTTGTGTCTCTGTTGATGTTGTTGTATGTGTCTTCCCTTTCCCTTCCATTTTATTCGGACATTGTGATGTATAATGACCATTCTTGTGGCATGCGAAGCACTTGATATTACTCAAATACTCCTTCCGTAGTTGTGAGGTTGCCTCTTCACTATTACCCTTGGAACAATTTCCTTTTATCTTCCTGGCCTGACTAACTAGAGCCAAGTTCTCCTCTCCATCTTCTTTCTTTCTGGCTTGACTCCTCCCGAGTCTCTTCTTGGATACAATTGTACCAATGCCTCTGCTAGTCTGGCAGATTCTCCCGAGCACAAAATCCCTTGACAAATGGTATCGAAGACTTTGGAAAATCATTTAGTGCCACATTTACAAGTTCTACCTCATCCATTTTCTCCCCAATAGCTGCAAGTTGACCACATGCCTAAGAGATCCTCATGAAGTAGCTGGTAACATTGTTATATCTAGACATCTACACTAATATGAGTTTATTTCTTAAGATCATATTCTTATTCAAGTTATTGTTCTGGAATAAACTTACCTGGGAATTGAACATCACTTTGGTCGTCTTCTTCTTCAATAAGTGAGGAATTAAATGATTCTTGACTACATTGAAGGTTACCCGTTGGGATTTAATCTCCTTCTTCTCATGCACTACCAATGCTTGCGTATCTATAGGTGAAGGAACTACTTTGTCAACAACTTCCCAAAGATCATATTCCTTCAAAAGAAAAGTAACTCTTGCTTTCCAAGATAGGAAGTTCAATGCTCCATCCAATATATCTTCATGATCCGGATTTAGGAGCGAAACGAATTGATTAACAGATTGAATACAATAAACACAGAGATATGAAGAATAACACAAATATCTAGTGAACAATATCTTCTATTAAATAATGAAATAGGCTGAAACTATAAAACTATAGAATTGAAACACTTGCTCGAATGGTGGTAGTTATCTCTGAGAGGAGATGTGGCTACTACGCACATCCATCTGAGCAGAATGGATTACAATGAGACTCCATAGGCCTTTTTGATATTACTCATGAATGCCAAAATCCTAGACATCCAAAAAGCTAACCCTAGAAGGTGAAACACCAAAAGTCATGTGGGCCCTATGGGTGTAATTTAGTACCTCAACTTCCCAGGGTCGTAACTTTTGCATATGACCTTCATTTTAGACGTTTGATAGCTCGTTGGAAATATCTTTCAAAGAACTACACATTTTGCCGTCAAACTATGACTCCGTATACAATTTGTCTATGGCGAGCCAAAAAAAACAACATTTAGGGCCCCAAGACAGCCCTGGAAGTACAACAAGATCTATTGACATGAAAACATACAAAATAAGCCAGTTGGATTAGGCGAGAGGCCACCTGTATACACCTAGAGGATGTGTGGGGCTTCAGACAACCCTAGAAGTGTATAACCCACAATTACAAAGAAGTACAGAAGAACGTGTTGAACAAAAAACAAACATGAGGAGCCTGTTGGAATAGGTGGCGGGCCACCAATATCCACCTTGATCAATCCTCCCCCCTTAGGAAGCAATGGTCTCCATTGCATTGAATTCCCCCATCATGTAAGGAAACTTCTGCTGGATTTGGCCATGGGTGAGCCTCTTTCCTTGGTGTAGGAATTGCCATGCCTTGACAACCCAATAAACATGGATACGTTGTTGGCAAGTGCCCTTGACCTGTGTGTCCATTATCTGGTCAGTGGATGTTTGTTCCATGTAGTCAAGGTTGAGCTTTGTTGGTGTCAGCTGTTCGGTGATCTTGAAGGTGTCCAATAACGATGGAAAATATGGTCGAAGGAGTCCACATTGAATACTAGATGCAGAGCAAGAAAGGGTGGAGTGTTGAGCTCAAAAGCATTGCTACCCATAGCCTTGGTGATAGTGTAAGGCCCATAACGAAGTGGGCGAAACTTCCGATGGGGCCCGGTGAGATGATCCTTCTGCAAATGTAACCAGACTTTGTCACCAACCTAAAACTAGTGTGGCCCATGTGTTGATCATGACATTGCTTGTACTTAGCATTGGATTTCTGCAAAATTTCTTGGACCTGTTGGCGGATGTGCTCAATCTGCTCAATGAATCTAATGGCTTTGTCGATCGCAGACTGATCAGGGGAAGAGTTTGTCTATGCGCTAGCAAGAAAAAGTGCAACATCAATGGGTCCCAAGGGTTGGAATCCCAGACCCACCTGAAATGGGCTATGGCCGGTGGAACTATGGAGAGCCCTGTTGTAACTATGTTGGATATATGGGACTCTCGTCCCATGTACGTGGATGCTTATAATTCTACATGTGTAGCATGTGCACAATCATCCGATTAACGACCAGAGACTCAACCAAAAGGTGCTAAGGAACATGATGTTGTTACACGTTATTTTGGTCACCTCAATGCTCAACTGACAACATGTGTTCATGTTTCCTAAAAATATTAAAAGAAGACTTTCTCCATGAGAAAAGTTATTTGCTTTTCTCTTTCAAAAACCATATCAAGGAAGGTCGTCGCACCCTGCAATATGCATGGGGTGCGACGATGTCTGATCGTCGCACTGTGCCCTAAAGATGGACTGTGACGTCGTCGCATGCTGCTTGTGCATAAGGTGCGACGATGCTTAAAGCATAGGAAAAGTCAAAGTTCACAAATGTTCTATAAGGGAATCTTCTAGAAGAAGAGGTGGCCTCCGATCGGTTTGGATCTTACTCGCTTCTCTGATTTAGTGGGATCATCCTAATCTCCTCATCCATCTCTCTTTCACACTATATAAAGAGGGATCTCTCATGGAAAAGGCTAAGGTTGAATAGGCTAAGATTTGCATGGAGAGTTCTACTTCAGATTATGCTTGAGAGCTTTGCTTTAGTTCTTCAAGTCAGATTGTGGATCTTATTCATTCAAGGCATTGGAGCAAAGGTGTGTGTGTTGAGGCAAAAGAGCCATTGAAAGGCGATCTTGCAACATCAAGGAATGGGTTGTATCTCCACTTTCCATTTAATTTAATACAGTAATGCATTTCTTCCCTATGAAAGCATCTTGTCTTCTATTGTATAATTCCTTGATCATATACATAGACTTCATTAGAATATATATATCTTTGTTTTCCCTCTTGGTTGGTTTGTGATTCTTAGACATGCTTACTATTCTGCAAACTCAAGCAAGGAGATACAAGGACGACACTAGTGAGGATGAAGCGTCGTTTAAAAGATATGTCACTTGTACCTCACTAAACTAGTTTATGTAACAATGAAGTTTAAGGCGAAGTGTGTATTTTGTTTTGTTTTGTTCTAGTTTCTTGTGGAAGTTAGGGAGATATGTTTGTGTACGCACTTACCGATTAGTCTGATAACAGTTGTCTCAGTCGGAGATGATGGTCTGTGGTATCCCAAAGTGGACCCAAACTCGTTCGAAGAAGAGCTTGACAATATCTACTGCTGTGACATTCTTATTACAGGCTGTGAGGATGGCCATCTTCGAAAACCGATCAACGACGACAGACAAGCGAACATTTCCTTGCTTGGTGGATGAAAAGTCACACATCTAATCCATTGAAATGGATTCCCAAGGCTTCTCGGGAATAGGAAGAGCGGTGTGTAAGCCTTGCTTCTTGATGGTTGGCTTGGAAATGGCACAAGCACTGCAAGATTTGATACTTGTTGATATACTTGATGAAGCTATCCAAATACTTGAAGCTCTTTCACAGGAAAGATTAAGCAAGGTGAATTATTCCCCCTTCCAAGTTTTTAGTGGTTCTTTACCTTATTACACAGAGAATACAAAAGTATTGGATGTTTGGACTCCTCCATGTTATGATACTGATACTGACATAGTTGATCTTAACGAGTTCATACATGTTGGGAGACGTTGGTGGGATGCGGTTAGCTATGATATGGATCCCATCTATGACATAAAGAGTCATCTCCAAGTGTTGCCTTTGCAATTATCACAACAAACTCTTGACCAGTGGCAACAGGGAGATGAGATTTTTACTGGCTCTCCACCAACACCCAAGGTTGACCGAGTACAATATTTACCTAATGATTTTAGGTTTTACCTTGAGGCCTTTGATGAGTCCTCCTCTGAGCACTTAGATTTACCCTATGAAGATGACTATCAACTGCCACTATGCTCGGATTTTGGTAGGAGCAAAAACATTGTTTGCCTGAAGAAGGATTCTCGTGACCTTTTTCTCCAGCTACATGTTATTACTTTGTTGTGCTTTTCCATTAAAGGTGTAGTTGGGAAGTATATTTTTGATGTTGAGTTTCCTCTTACGCAAACTCTAGACTCCAAGGGTTGGTTGGGTACTGCAAGTTTTAGTCATTTATCCCAATTTTTTTACTTTCCCTTGATAGCTTGCCAGTCGTTTGCTAGATCTCTGTCGATCCCTTCCTTGACTTTAGAGCGTGAGGATGTCCTAGGTAGCTAGTTTCCAGGCCCTTTGAGTCATTTCTATGAACCTTGCATTTTTCATGACCCTTTGAGTTGGAGCCAGATGTTATCCCTGATTTCTAGGGATAACTTGGAGATCATGTCTTGAGGCCCATAGGTTCTAGACATGGACTACCGAGAGCATAATTGACCTGAGCATGGCCTTGGAGGGCCCATCCTTTTCTTCTTTCATCAGATTTGTCTTGTCAGCAACAACAACATCCATCACCATCGGCTTGGTCTTGTATCGGAGAAGGCTCTTGCACCATGAGGTAATTGGTCCAGGTATCATGGTATGTGTCACTTTTGATCATTACAACCTTTGGATATATGCATCTGGCTCCTTTTATCTTTGACAACTGCTTGGATCCTACATTAACCCACTTGACCATGATTGGGGGGATTGACAGGGTGCACTAACAAGCTTGTACCCATAGGTTTTGGTTTGCCACTGAGGGATTTCTGAAGAGCCATCATCCGCTCCCATCATACCACCACTTTTCCATCTTATCTCCCGCTCATCTGTCCCATTCCCCTTCTCCCGGCATTTGGATGATCTGTTTGTGGGGTTGCACCTTATCTCATGGGAAGAAGGAGCTAAAGGCCCAGAAGGTAAAAGCAGCTGGTAAAAGATAAAAGCCCAGAAATAAAACCTCGAGATGCCTCGCCCAGGGATCCCTGAGAAGGAAATAAAAAGCCTCTCAGAAAGAAACAAGAGGGACCCGAAAAAATAAACAAGGCCTAGTCAAGAAGATAGGGGGTCTCATCACGAGCCAGCCTATTATGTTCATGGGTACCTAACAGCATGACATTGCCACCATCTGGTTACCACGCCAGGGAAGTGACCTTTGGTTGCATGGCCAAGGGAGAGGGGGTCACATCACGAGCCAACCTTATCATCTCTGTGAAAGTACTTCTGGGTAACACTGTCAGCTCTGGTCACCATGCCAAGGCAGTGTCCTCTGGTTAGCCCTTGAGTGAAAAGAAAAAGAAGAAAAAGCAAATAAATAAAAGAATAAAGGCAAGAAAGGGCTTGGAAAAAATTGCATCCATGGCGGGTACCATTTGGACCGGTACACATGGGGAGATGATTAGTTCAGACCTCCATGGGGTTGAAGAGCCCATTAGATGGTTGTTGAGACCCCGTCAAAGGGGTAGAGACAGGACAGTGTTTGATCGAGGTTTTGCACCGGAGAAGAAGAGGACGTTTCACCAGAGGCACTTTCGCATAGCCCGGCCTAGGGGGAATGACCCCTTTCCAGTGTAATGTTGGCCTTGGAAGGCTCAGAGCATCCCCATCCTTACCATGACGTCATCCAACTTCATCGTCATTCTTGGAGGTAGACTGGGCAGCAGTGGCACGTGTGGCATGTTGGAGAAGCCCCTAAGGGGCTAACGTTTTGCTCCTGGATGTCTCATTTGCCCTAAAAGGGGCTAGCACCTCCCTTGAAGGGGCTTTTACCTTTATTACAACTCAATTAGGGTTTTAATTTGACAATTTAATGTAAAAACATTATGATTTTGGTTTAATGCCTTGTCGACTAAATTTTATGACCTAAAATTAATTAAAGGACATTGATACAATATATATTGAGGAGTTTTATCCTCATTTTGACATAACACATCACTCACTCTCCCAGTGAGGTTTGATTTTTGCGCCCTATTAGGGTTATTGGCTATTTTGAGGAAGGCACACTTGTTTGGAGAGGAGATTTTTGGCAATTTATGGTGTTTTTCTTGAAGGAAGGTTTACAACTAGGGTTTGCATGCTATTTTCTTGATGATTTGTAAGTATCTTTTTGCAAAACTTCTTGATTGAATGGTTGTAGTTTAATTTCTTGCATCTATTTATAAATATTGTTGAATCAAAACCCTAGGGGACAAACACACAAGTAGGTCGTTGTCTCATGTCCCCTGATAGAAAAACCTTTTAGCCATTGAAGAAGAAGAAGAGAACCTATCCATTGCTACACTCTTTCTTTCTTCTTCACTTAAGCTAGCCATACCTTTAAACTTCAAGAGGAAGAAGATGTCCCAGGACTAGGTTATCTACACCTAGGGCCATTTTTCTTTTAGGGTTTGATGAAGGAGCCTTGCCTTAGCAACACTCTCCCTCTTTAAACTCTCTTGTCTTGATTTTACTTGTCTTTGAGCTAGTTGTTTGCCAGGAAGTAGGAGAGAGCACGAGGCCTTGCTTAAGCAACACCGGAGTGAGCCTCTCTCCCCTAGGGTTCTGTCTTTAAGGCCTTGTCGTTGCAGCACCTTGAAACCTTTCCCTCTTGTCCTTTGAATCTCATCCCCTTCAACTTGTGTGTCCTTCACCTTTTTGACTCCATAACCCTTAGCCATTGATCTCAAGCCTCCAATGTTGAAGTGAAAGTGACTAAACAACTCTCAAAACCTTTTATAAATCGAAACCCTAACTAACTACTAACCTTTGAAGGTTGATGTCACCCTTGGTTATTTCATCTTCACGCAGCAAAATTCATTTATTAAGCAATTGGATGGTGTTTAAAGCATTTATTGAATGAGGGATTGATTGGATACATTGATTACTACATCATCTTGATATTTATTGGTGAAGTGATATTATTTCATTGCTATATTAACAAACATTGACTTCATCAATATTTATTGTTATAATTGCTTATATATTGATATCAGATAGTCTTATGAAGTACTAACCCATTGAATCAAACCCTGCATGTATTAGTTTGATGTTGCTTTGTTCCGGGCAGGTGTTCTCATTTGGGCCTACACTTCATTATTGGTTATTTAGCCGGACTATCTGCTCTTGGCAATGACCTGTGAAGAGGAAATTTCACTTTGACCTTTATACCTTCGCCTCTTCAAAATTCCAGATTACCAGGGATGTCTCCCCTGGGCCAAACCTCCCTAAATAGAAAGAACCTCCCCATCGTGGTGACATTGGGTGGGGTAGGTTCCTGTTATGTCAGTTTGGCCTCTATCTTCTAGCCTTTTGACATAGCTATAAACTGTGCGATAACATTTTGTCACCGTTGTCTGGGAACACTGAGTCAATTCTCCCCAAACGACACATCTTTTCGATAAGCCTTGCCTCAGAGCCTTATCTTACAAGCTTACCTAGCGACTCCACTACGGTGTTTTCCCTTATCCCTTGATAGTTTCAGGCAAATTATCTGGTGACTCCACTAATATTTCCCAGGGTGCCACCTTACTTTCTGTGATATTTCCAAGTTATGGGATTATGGCACACAGGGAACAAATGTATCTGAGTATCGGTTTCAGAAGTTTTCAAGGATACCCAAATTATTTTGATACAAAATGGCTAAACAACTCTCCAACGTTTTTGGGCCTCCCAACTCCTCACATCGTAAATTTTTTGGAGTATTTGAGCGAGATAAAGTTGGGAGGAGAGGATGCTCTTATAAAATTGTTCTTACTCACCCTGCCATCATACTTACAAGATCGTTTTAAGAGTTGTTGGAAGGACAAAGGTATATCATCTTTCATACACCTCATCAGTGGGTTTATAGACCTTACTAATCTAGATTGCCAAACATATGAAGATGTCCTTCAAAACCTCATGGTAGCCTTAGACCACAAAGGATTCACCACTGAGATTGTAGAAGATCTCAGGAAAGCATATCATGATCAATACCAAGAATCCTCTGATATAAGAGACGAGGTTTATGAAAACCATTACCAACCCCTTGAAGAGGAGCAAGACCTCTCCCGTAATCCAATAGAATGCAACAAAGATATAACTAGAGACGTGAATTATGAGGATGAAGCACCAGTAACCGCTCCTCAGTTTGATGAAGCTCTCCAAGATCCTGTCCCTCTTGCACAAGATGAAGAGAATGAGGTAAGTCATTTTCCTTTCCAGTTTTTTGATGATACCTTGTTCTATGACTCAGAGAGTGAAGGAGAAATGGAACCCTAGGACAAGCTAGATCCCCTATGTCTCAAGACTGAAGATGTAGAGGTAGATCGTCCACCTGATGAAGCTATACAAATACTTGAAGCTCTTGCACAGGAAGGATTAAGCGAGGTGAATTATTCCCCCTTCCAAGTTTTTAGTGGTTCTTTACCTTATGACACAGAGAATACAAAAGTATTGGATGTTTTGACTCCTCGATGTTATGATACTGATACTGACATAGCTGATTTTGATGAGTTCATACATGTTGGGAGACGTAGGTGGGATGCGGTTAGCTATGATATGGATCCCATCTATGACATAAAGAGTCATCTCCGAGTGTTTCATTTGCAATTATCACAACAAACTCTTGACCAGTGGCAACAGGGAGATGATATTTTTACTGGCTCTCCACAAACACCCAAGGTTGACCGAGTACAGTATTTGCCTAATGATTTTCGGTCTTACCTTGAGGCCTTTGATGGGTCCTCCTCTGAGCACTTAGATTTACCCTATGAAGATGACTATCAACCGCCACTATGCTCAGATTTTGATAGGAGTAAAAACATTGTTTGCCTGAAGAAGGATTCTCCTGACCTTTTTCTCTAGCTAATTCTTATTACTTTGTCGTGCTTTTCCATTAAAGGTGTAGTTGGGAAGTATATTTTTGATGTTGAGTTTCCTCTTAGGCAAACCCTAGACTCCAAGGGTTGGTTGGGTACTACAAGTTTTAGTCAGTTATCCCAGTTTTTTGACTTTCCCTTGATAGCTTGACAGTCGTCTGCTAGATCTTTATCGATTCCTTCCTTGACTTCAGAGCGTCAGGATGTCCTAGGTAGCCAATTTGCAGGCCCTTTGAGTCAGTTTTCTGAACCTTGCATTTTTCATGACCCTTTCTTGAAGTGGATTGAGTACTTTCCTAAGAGATGGACTTGGCAGGATTTTATCCCTCCCACCCGCCTCCATGAGTTAGACTTTGAGATTTCCGATGATATGATATACATTATAACTCATGAAATTTTTGTGCTTGATTTATCACTATTTTGGTTTATGATGAAGCACAAAGGCAGGTATCATGGGACATTGTTGTATTGGCTTCACTGGTTGTTTGTCTACACCAACATCCAACCAACAGGTAAGTACTTCACTTTGTATTCGCATTTATAATCTCTTTATTTATATAGCTACATATGTTGGGGTGGCATTACCGCCCCATTTTTGTTACTGATGCCTCTATCAAGTTTGAGCAGGTCTACAAGTTATGCCAGAGATGTTGACGTTCTCATGCGCTCTATGGTGAGCACATGTCCCCAAGTTGGAGCCAAATGGTATCCCCGATTTCTAGGGATAACTAGGAGATCATGTTTCGAGGCCCACAGGTCCTAGACATGGACTACAGAGAGCAGGATTGACCTGAGCATGGCCCTGGAGGGCCCATCCTTTTCTTCTTTCGTCAGATTTGTCTTGTCAGCAACAACAACATCCATCACCATCGACTTGGTCTTGTATCAGAGAAGGCTCTTGCACCATGAGGTAATTGGTCTAGGTATCATGGTATGTGTCACTTTTGATCATTATAAACTTTGGATATATGCATCCGACTCTTTTTATCTCTAACGACTGCTTGGATCCTACATTAACCCACTTGACCATGATTGGGGGGATTGACAGGGTGCCCTAGCAAGCCTGTACCCATAGGTTTTGGTTTTCCACTGAGGGATTTTTGAAGAGCCATCATCCGCTCCCATCATACCACCACTTTTCCATCTTATCTCCCGCTCATCTATCCCATTCCCCTTCTCCTGGCATTAGGATGATCTGTTTGTGGGGTTGCACCTTATCTTGTGGGAAAAATGAGCTAAAGGCCTGGAAGGTAAAAACAGCAGGTAAAAGATAAAAGCCCAGAAATAAAACCTCGAGATGCCTCGCCCAGGGATCCCCGAGAAGGCAATAAAAAGCCTCTCAGCAAGAAACAAGAGGGACCAAAAAAAATAAACAAGGTCTAGTCAAGAGGATAGGGGGTCTCATCACGAGCCAGTCTATTATGTTCATGGGTACCTAACAACACGACATTTCCACCATCTGGTTACCATGCCAGGGAAGTGACCTTTGGTTGCATGGCCAAGGGAGAGGGGGTCTCATCACGAGCCAGTCTATTATGTTCATGGGTACCTAACAGCACGACATTTCCACCATCTGGTTACCATGCCAGGGAAGTGACCTTTGGTTGCATGGCCAAGGGAGAGGGGGTCTCATCACGAGCCAGCCTTATCATCTCTGTGAAAGTACTTGTGGGTAACATTGTCAACTCTGGTCACCACGCCAAGGCAGTGTCCTCTGGTTAGCCCTTGAGTGAAAAGAAAAAGAAGAAAAAACAAATAAAGAAAAGAATAAAGGCAAGAAAGGGCTTGGAAAAAATTGCATCCATGACGGGTACAGCTCGCCTTCTACAAAGGCACCCACAGGTAATATCATGCATCCCTGGCTCTCACTCTACCCGTATGTCTGGACATCCCTTAGCCACATCACCTCATCTACATGGCTTGGATGAAACCCCCTGGAAACTTTCATTTCCTTATGGATACTAGCCCAATAGGGTCTCTTGTCTTCTTTTCTCAACCTTGTATTGTAGGTTTTTGTAATGTCTTTGAGCTATTGAATGATAAATCATGGTTTTTATGCATATGTTTGATAATATTAATGATGAAATGTGATTAACATTGCTATGATCCCTGCGACTAATGAGCCCATGGAGGGCATAGTTTTTTATGTGCAGGACCATGCCAGACGGACAGGTATCATTTGGACCGGTACACGTGGGGAAATGATTAGTTCGGACCTCCATGGGGCTGTAGAGCCCATCAGATGGTTGTTGAGACCCCGTCAGAGGGGCAGAGACAGGACAGTGTTTGATCGAGGTTTTGCATCGGAGAAGAAGAGGACGTTTCACGAGAGGCACTTTGGCAGAGCCCAGCCTAGGGGGAATGACCCCTTTTCAGTGGAATGTTGAGCTTGGAAGGCTCGGAGCATCCCCATCCTTACCATGACGTCATCCAGCTTCATGGTCATTCTTGGAGGTAGACTGGGCAGCAGTGGCCTGTGTGGCATGTTGGAGAAGCCCCTAAAGGGCTAACGTTTTTCTCCTGGATGTCTCATTTGCCCTAAAAGGGGCTAGTGCCTCCCTTGAAGGGGCTTTTACCTTTATTACAGCTCAGTTAGGGTTTTAATTTTACAATTTAATGTAAAAATAGTATGATTTTGGTTTAAAGGCTTGTCGGCTAAATTTTATGACCTAAAATTAATTAAAGGACATTGATACAGTATATATTGAGGAGTTTTATCCTCATTTTGACATAACACATCACTCACTCTCCCAGTGAGGTTTTATTTTTGCGCCCTATTAGGGTTATTGGCTAGTTTGAGGAAGGCACACTTGTTTGGAGAGGAGATTTTTGGCAATTTATGGTGTTTTTCTTGAAGGAAGGTTTACAACTAGGGTTTGCATGCTATTTTCTTGGTGATTTGTAAGTATTTTTTTCCAAAACTTCTTGATTGAATGGTTGTAGTTTAATTTCTTGCATCTATTTATAAATATTGTTGAATCAAAACCCTAGGGGACAAACACACAAGTAGGTCGTTGTCTCATGTCCCCTGATAGAAAAACCTTTTAGCCATTTGTTACACGTCAAAATTACTCAAATGGATAAGTGTCGCATGTTCCTCTCAATTGTCGTAAGTGTCGCATCTTCCTTACAACTTTCGCAAGTGTCGCAAGTTGCTCACAACTGTTGCAAACGATGTTCGAGCATACTGTCATGCCGACGACACTAAGGAGACACTTAAAACATCTCATGGACTTGGTTGGAAGAAGAAGAATTGGTTAACTGAAGACAAGGAACTCTTAACACCTGAAGAGAGCCCTGAAACAAAGGTTTTGAGGGGGAGTGCTCCCCTATATCAGCCTTAGGAGCGCTGGCGCTCCCCTACAAGGCATCAGGGAGCGTTATAATGCTCCCCTGCCCCCTCTGAAGGAGCGCTACTCAACCTGAAGGTGCTGGCGCTCCCCCCAAGCTTCTTAGGGAGTGCTACAGCGCTCTGATGCCCCTTCTAAGGGAGCGCTGCCTAATCTGAGGCAGTAGTTGGCCCATTAAGGAGAATAAGGGGAGGATCTTTCAAGATTAGCAGGCAGTTGTATTCAAATTCTTGGTTTCATCAAGAGATCCCTGATCTGAAGAGAAGGTTCCCTAACTTGTTCTAAAGATAATTCAAGAGGTTAAACTCCTCTTAACCTATATAAGCAGGCTCCAAGATGGTGGAAAGGGGGAAGAATTGCTAAGCATGAAACCTATGATCCCATAGGAAACACACAGTCAGCCAAAGGAGAGTGATCAGTGAAGTTGTTGCTATCCAGGTTGTGGATCTTTCAAGCAAGGGTTAGACAAAGAGGACTTGACGTAGCTGTCGCATTCGCATCTACGATTGTAAGTACTGTTGTCGTTATTCTCATTAATATGACATGCTTGGCTTGTTTCTTTCTAGTTTGTGTCTGATGTTACATGAACTTATCGTTGATAGATAGATCTGTTTTCAAGCTAATATCAATAGAGTAGGAAGTGGTCGTATCTCGTTTTGTCCACAGGATCCAGCGAGGAGCAAAGGATCAGAGCGCAACTCGGAGTGTGCAGGGACAAACATCGATAAAGAGGTACTTCTGTTACCCTCCCTTCTCATATGTTAGTTTGGATAGATTTGAAAGGAAGTCAGTGTCCACATTAAGCATTTTCTGTCTTAGAGTTAGGGTCAAGCTCTTTGAGGCAATCTACCTGTCCACAGGGAGATTTTCCTACAACAGAAACTGGCGACTCCACTGGGGAGATAGCCTCAAATTGAAACTTCTCGTTTTGATTTCTCCTCATTGACCTTGTTCTACCCCTTGATTGTTTCAGACCTGGTTCACTCCTCTTTTGATTGGTTTCATGAGCTGATTGGCTCCCTATCCCATCATACTCAGCATAGTTGTCGAGTTTAGATTGCAATTTTTGGAATTTTTTAACATTTTTGGGAGTTTTTGAACCGAGCGCCCCTGTCCTTGTGTTAACAGAGCGTCAACACTCCCCTATAGCCTTACATAGAGCACTATAATGCTCCTTGCCTTTGGCAACAAAGCGTCAGCCCCTTTTTGGCCAATAAATCTTCCAAAATTGCCTTTTTCAGGGTTTTTCTCTGTGTCTCTCCTGTTGAGTAACCTTGTGAGTCAATGCTCCTTATCTTTCAGCCTTTGCATCTGTCTTTTGCTTGAAGAACAAACATCTTACTATTTGGATTTTGTAGCCTTCTTCACTATTGTTATTGGGTTTTTCTGTTGAGTGAAGTTTGAAACCCATGCATTGTCGAGGGTCGTGGTAGGGGTAAGGAGATCGAGCTCCAATAACCCTACCAAAGAGATCACCATGTCAACTACCGGATCCAAATCGTCGGAAGTTGAGGTCATGGGAGACAACACCACATAATTGACATGCGGCGGGGGTGATATTGTTTGCATATAAGAAACACTTAGGGAGGTAACCCAGTCGGGGCCAATGAATGAAAGTTGATCAATAATCACAATTCTTCCATCGTGAGGGAAAGATATCACACGGAAAAGGGTGGATACAAGAGCTTTCATAGCATAGACATAATCCTGCCCAAGGAGTAAAGAGAAATCCAAGGGGTCTCGGACTACCATGACATCGATAAAGACAGTTTTCCCTCCCAAAGTTACAGGAAACTGAGGAAGGATCCCTAAAGATTGACTAGTTCTTCTGTTAAAAGCTAACAGATTCTGTGTAACCGGTGCAAGCTGCGGACAACCCAAAGCATACCAAGCAACGGAAGACAAAATACTAACGGATGCCCCTTCATCTATTAGTGTTTGAGGAACGTCCCGACCACGAACCTGTACTGTAATCTGGAAAGGAATGTGGGAGGGAAGACGAGGTCCAGTTAGCACACCCCAATCAAAAAGGATGGCTTTAGTACTTGGAGGGGGTTCCACAGGAGGAGGAATGCCCCCAGGCACGGTAGAGTCTGTATTAACGAGAAACACATGGGCAGTATCGGGTTTACTCTCTAGAAGGAGAGTAGGATCGACCGATGATTGGATCGGATAAACCAATGGTGGACTTGGATAGACCACTTTATCACTCTTCAGAGGAAGAGTGGGACTGAACGAGGAAGGGACTGGATCAGTCACTTTGGCACTCATCAAAGGAGGAGCAGGATCGACCGATGATAGAACCGAATCGACCACTTTGGCACTCTTCAGAGGAAGAGTGGGACTGACCGAGGAAGGAACTGGATCAGTCTCTTTGACATTCCTCAATGGAGAAATGGGATCGACCGATGGCAAAACTGGATCGACCAATTCGGCATCACTCTTTTGATGAGGAGTGGGGCTGATCGATGATGGAACTGGATCAGCTACTTGGGTTTGTGGTGCAATCAAGGAGGAAACTAGATTGACCACCTGATCAACCGGACTGACCGAGGATGGAACCGGATTGACCAGTTCATCAACCAATGATGGGTCGGAGGAAAGCTTACGATAACCTTTTGGAAGTTGAAGTTTTTCCAAAAGAGAAGAAGCCTCGTCCATGTGAGGACAAAGGTGAGAGTAATGATTACCTTTACATAACATGCAAGGGAAATTGACAGTTTTCTTCTTCTTACCAACCTGAACATCACTAGTTGACGGGGTATCATCGACATGATCGACAGAGGTCGATGACGTGGAGGACCACATTTCTAAGACCTGGGTAAGACCGGGGCAATCCCTCAGAAAGTGGTCACCCTTACAAAGGCTGCAAGGGAATTTGGGTTTTGGATTCTTCATTTTAACCTTGTTGACCTCATCAACACTCCCAGTACTATTAACAGTAACTGGATTCTTAGAGCCAACATCTGATGTTGTTGGGGCCTTGGTCCTTTTCGGGCTCTTCTTCTTCTTCTCTTTCCATTTCTTCTTCTTCTGATCAACCTGGCTACTTGCTTTAGAGCTTTCACTAGGCGAAGAAGGAGAAATGGAAGGAGACTTGATGGGCGAAGAAGGAAAAAAGTTGACGTGAGGTTGATGTGTGGGTGGTGTATTGACATCCAAAGTATTAGGTGCAACTGAAACATTGGGAGGATTCAGGGTCACCGGAGTGGGGAACAACCAAACTGGTAATCCGATAGTGAGTCCTGGAAGACTCAGTGTGGCAACATATGGAGGACCAAAGTTTCCAAATGAAGGAAAGGTATAAGGTTCCCCAGAAGAAGGGGTTCCTCCATTAGTACTCCCAGGATTCGATGCCATTAACAATGACTCGACCTAAGGTCCACTAAGTAAAAGAAACAACATACGCTAATAGAATCTAAGAATCACAACCAAGCAAACAT
Source organism: Picea engelmannii (assembly GCA_009831015.1). Taxonomy (NCBI): domain Eukaryota; kingdom Viridiplantae; phylum Streptophyta; class Pinopsida; order Pinales; family Pinaceae; genus Picea; species Picea engelmannii. The sequence goes on along the minus strand of ML779517.1, from coordinate 223,704 downwards.
GACCTTTTTTTGATGACCGTACTAGTTGATGATGAAATCCAACGTCGCGTGATCAAGTCCAGAAGTGGCGGGGATAGGGTGGAACAGTTACAATGGCGACCTGCTTAACAGACTTACGCCTTGGTGCAAGCTTCCACGCAGTAATTGTGGATTTACCCTCCAAGGAGCCTGAGTGAGTTTGACCAATGTCTGCTCCAGGTACAGTGAGA
>ML779517.1:209953-223445 GCA_009831015.1 Picea engelmannii | reverse complement strand
TGTGGATTTACCCTCCAAGGAGCCTGAGTGAGTTTGACCAATGTCTGCTCCAGGTACAGTGAGACTTCCTGTCACCATCACCTTGTGTAAGACCCTAAATATTATGGCCACTAAGGTTACCAATTCGCAGTCAGCCCCTGGGCGGGAACAGTCGACAGTCCGATCCGAACGTATGGGCAGGGTATCAAGCCCGAAATCAACTAAAAGGCTTCCACACAGTAATTGTGGATTTACCTTGAAGCAATCCCCATAATACGATCTAACCACCACAATCAGTTAAACCACGGAGGGTTAGTCCCTGTAGCTCACCCGAATGCGACCTCGTGCATAACCCCTGTGTGAGAGGGGGATCCCAGGCAGATTTATATGATGATTGCATTTGACTCTCCCTAACTCAGGATGATACTGTTTGTTTTGAGAACTTTGGAGAGTTATGCTCACAGCCTAATCTAAAGTACTAAGCCTAGTCTACTGTTGGTGGAGGATCCTAGAAAAGAAAAAGTTCTAAATAATTTTTAATTAGAGTTGATTTTTATAGCTGTTCTTTACTCAAAAAGGGGTGCATGGAAGTGAAACGAATGGAATTATGACTCAGTCCCAAAAATGCATAAAAAATGATAAGCATTCATTCATTTTCGATGAACATATATCTAAGGGAGAGAGAGAGTTCTTTTCACTAACAAGCACTAATAAGGAGTGTCCTCAAACAAGTTTTTTTCAATCAAATCCTGATGTGATGCTAAAACTTTTTAGATGCCTTCTAACATGCACAATCAATCATGAAGATGTTTTTTTTATTGTTTGCATATGAATAATGATCAATTCAACACAATGCTCGTCTTGCTAATTACCTTCTTGGATGAATGAAAATCAAACCAGCACAAGCAAAAGTCATACAAACAATACACCCTCTCGTTGTAATCAAAACGAAAAGAAAAAGAAAACAAACAATCAAAAAGAAAACAAACTTCACACCCAAAAGAAAAAGTTGAAGAACAATGGTCTTGACTAAAATCAAGATGAAGAGATCTGTAGGCCTTTGATGACCTTCACCAGGGTTTTTACTCAGTTAAACAGAGAGAAGGACAATGCATGGGTTTTGGACTCCAATCAACAGAAAAAACTCAATAACAATAGTGAAGAAGGCTACAAAATCCAAATAGTAAGATGTTCATTCTTCAAAAAAACAGATGTCAAGGCTGGAAGAGAAGAAACATTGGCTCACAAGGTTACTCAGCAGGAGAGACACAGAGGCAAAACCCAGAAAAAGCAATTCTGGAAGGTTTATTGGCCAAAGGAGGGTTGGCGCTCTATTGCCAAAGGCAAGGAGCGTTATAGCGCTCTGTGTAAGGCTATTAGGGAGCGTTGGCGCTCTGTTAACACTGCGACAGGGGCGCTAGGTTCAAAAACTCCCAAAAATGTCAAAAAATTCCAAAAATTGCAATTCAAACTCGACAATTGGGTTGAGTATGATGGGGTAGGGAGCCAATCAACTCATGAAACCAATCAAAAGAGGAGTGAAACAGGTATGAAGCAATCAAGGGGTAGAACTAGGTCAATGAGGAGAAATCAAAACAAGAAGTTTCGATCTGAGGCTATCTCCCCAGTAGAGTTGCCAGTTTCTGTTGTAGGAAAATCTCCTTGCGGGTAGGTAGATCGCCTCTAAGAGCTTGACCCTAACTCTAGACAAAAAATGCTTAACGTGGACACTGACTTCCTTTCAAATCTATCTAAGCTAACACGTGAGAAGGAAGGATAACAGAAGTACCTCTTTAACGATGTTTGTCCCTACACGCTCCGAGTTGCACACCAATCCTTTGCTCCTCGCTGAATTCTGCAGACAAACAAGATATGACCACTTCCTACTCTATTGATATTAGATTGAAAACAGATCTATCAATTAATGATAAGGTCATGTGGCATTATACACAAACTAGAAAGAAACAGGCCAAGTGTGTCATATTGATGAGAATAACAGCAGCAGTACTTACAATCGTAGATGCGAATGCGACAGCTTCGTCGAGTCCTCTTCGTCTAACCCTTGCCTGAAACATCCACAACCTGGATAACAGCAGCTTCACTGATCACTCTCCTTTGGCTAACTGTGTGTTTTCTCCAAGATCATAAGTTTCATATTAGCAGTTCTCCCCAATAAGCTCTGTTCCAGCACCACTTATGAGATCATAAGTTTGGTGTGATTCTCCATTTCTCATTCCTCTTTCACCATTAGAAAGCTTTCTTATATAGCCTTGGAGAGGCTTTAACCACTTGAGATATCCTTGGGGAAGTTGAGGATTTGCCTCCTTCAGTTGAGGATCTACCCTAAGATCATGGTTGGACTAGGGATTCGAATCCAACTGCCTTCCAAGAATGAAAGGATCCTTCCCCCATTCATCTCAACAACTTAACAACTGCCCAGAATAGGTAGCGCTCCCTCAAAAGGGCCATCAGAGCGTTGTAGCGCTCCCTAGTAGGCTTTAGGGGGACGCCAGCGCTCTCAAAATCTATAGCGCTCCCTCAAAAGGGCCAGGGGAGCTTTATAACGCTCCCTGACAGTGCAAGGGGGAGCGCCGACGCTCCAAGATAGTGTAAGGGGGAGCGCTCCCCTCCAAAAACTCATTTTTTGAGGTGCTTTCAGATGGTGAAAGGTTTGCAAGCCTGCTGACTCATTCTTCCTCTTCCAAATCAAATGTTTGAGGTGTTTCAAGTGTCCTTCTCATGTCGTTATAGGCACGACATAGGCATCATGGAAGTATGCTTCCCTGACACTTTACGACACTTGTGAGCAACATGCGACACTTGCGACCTTGTGAGCAAAATGTGAAACTTGCGACCTTTGTAATGACGACACTTGCGACACTATCAAAGTGAGTAATTTTGATGTGTAACAGTGTCCACCACAAAACCCTCCATGGAATTCATCCATTAGTTTCTTTGACTCAATGTCATCTACACATCTAAGGATAACCCCATCAGGATTTTTCCATCCTAATCCATCTCTAGTAAGGACATACTTACAAGATTTCAACCTTAAAGCCCTTTTCTTGTGTCCTACTAGATGGCTTGGACAAGTTAGATTCTTAAGATAGAAGATGATGTTTGTATACCAATCCACTTGTTCAAGCTTTAATAAGTTAGGATGCCATTCTTCATTATTGATTTGGTTAACCATATCCAAGGCCTTCTCGTTATTTTCTATCAACATTTTAGCTAGGCCTTGACCTTTAATTAATTTCATTGGTCTAATCTCCAAATCATGCTCCTGGATTTTAGCAATCCATCTACCCCTTGAGCCTAATCCTTCCACTTGAGATAACGCATCTTTAACCGCAGAATTAGGAACATAACCAATCACCTTGGAATATCCGATGAAGACTCTGAAATGTTTAAGTGATTTGACTAAGGCATAAGCTTATTTCTCAAACATGGGATATTTTAATTCTGAATTTTGCAAGGCCCTACTCATATATGCAATAGGTTGATCATGGCCTTGATCATTTTTCTGAAGCAACACACCAACAATAGTGTCTTTAGAGGCAAAATAGAAAATCTGAAAGTCCTTCTCATAGTTTGGGTTGATAAGGACCGGAGCTTCACATATGGCAGTCTTAATCTGTTCAAAAGCTTGCATACTTTCATCATTCCATTCAAATTTCACATCCTTCTTAAGTAGCTTATATATATGTTTCATGATTTCATCATAGCTTGGAATGAACCTATGCACAAAATTGGTTCGTCCCAAGAAGGATTGGAGAGCTTTCTTCAACATAGGCAAAGGAACCTTACTGATGGCTTCAACTCTCTTTGGGTCTAACTTGACCCCATCTTTTGTAATTATGTGGCCCAATAATTTTCCTTCAATTACCCCAAAGACTGACTTAGCAAGATTTAGAGAAATTCCAAATTCTCTACATCTGTCCAAAACTTGCCTAAGGTGGTTAATGTGAGTTTTACCATCCTTAGAAAAGACTGTTAGATCATCTTGATATATTTTAATTAATTTACCAATCAACCCCCTGAAGGCATAATCCATACCTCGCTGAAAAGTAGCTCCTGCATTTGATAAACCAAATGGCATCCTCAGAGATTCAAAAGTTCCCCATGGAGTAGTAAAAGTTGTCTTATGCCTATCTTCTGCTTTTAATTTGATCTGATTATAACCCGAGAAACCGTCAAGCATGGAAATCATTACTGATCCTATAACCCTTTGAAGTAGGCTTTCCATCTTGGGCAGAGGATAGTTGTCTTTTGTGCAAGCATTGTTCAAGTTCCTGAAGTCAATGCATATTCGAATTTTTCCAGTCTTCTTCCTAGCCACAACCAAATTTGAACACCAAGAAGAATGCCTAGTCTATGCAATAATGTCTGCTTCTAACATTTCCTGTAACTCCTGTTGGACCAAAGGAGCTAACTTGGGGTTTAACTGCCTCAACTTTTGTCTAAAGGGCTTAGTTTCTTCCTTAAGAGGAAGATAATGCTGAATCACATCCTCCCTATAGACTTTGAGCTCATCATAACTGAAGGCCAAGACATCCCTACATTCTTTTAATAAGTTAACAATCTCATTCATTTCTTCTATAGGGGTAGTCTTGCCTATTTTCACCATCCTAGGCTCTTCACTTGTCCCAATATTAATTTCCAAGTGATCACAAAGCTTTTTCTTTGACTCTTCTTTTTGTTTGTGACCATCTTGTCTATCAAAATCCCTTTCTAAGGACACTACTGGGCTAGGGGGTGCTTTCACTTTATCATCATTCTCTGTGTAATTGCACCCTTCTTCTTTCAAACTAATGCCCAAGTCTGAAAACTCATGTGTGAAGTAAAAACTTGACCATCTATTTGTCATCATCAAAAACCTGCCAATGATCTACATTATTAGGAACTAAGGGTTTAAAAATGACTTCAACTGAAATATTCTCATCAATCAAACTGTCTGGAAGCTGTAGTGTGGAAGATGCTACTGCAAGCTCGTCGGCTTTTGAATTCTTCTCTCTAGGAATAGCAATTAACTTGTAAGCATCTAGATCTTTGATTAAGTCCCAAATTGCATTCCTATACCCTTTCAATCTTTCAGACTTGCAACCAAATTTACCATTCAAATGTTGTATGACCAAGTCTGAATCCCCTTTAATATTTATATCTTTTATTCCCCTATCTTTGCAAAGTTCCAAACCAAGGAGTAAAGCCTCATACTCAGCCACATTATTAGTTGCATCAAACTCCAATCTATAAGCAAATTTCAACACTTGACCACTTAGAGATTGAAGCACAACTCTGACACCCTTTCCCGTTCTAGAAAAAGCACCATCAAAGTTCATGTACCACACCTTGTCTAATTCATTATCTTTAACTCTTTCTTCAAAATGCGCAATAGAATTAGACAAGATGGCATAGTTGCCAAGACCTTCATCAGTCCACTTTAATTCATTCTTGAAGTTCTTAGGATATTCAGTATGATACTTCCTATACACTTCCCTACTCAACTTGAAAGTGTTTCCATCTGGGGTAGGGGAGAGTAGCATAAGATAAATCCATTTATAAACTACCACCCAAATCCGCAGTTGCCTTTCTATTCAATAACATTCCCCAAACATCCGGTACATCAATCACCACAATATCCATTTCAAACATGATGTCTAGAAATGCTGCTAAGTATACTTGCAAACCTTTGATCAATCCATGCACTTCAATCGTTTGACTATCCAAGGCACAAATGTTATGGTAAGGTTTTGATATCCTTAAGTTCAATTGTTCCATTACCTTCTTAATGATAACATTTGAGCTTGCTCCTGAATCTAGCATGCAATTGTGTAACACTTTATCGTTCACAAGTAAAGAAAGGTAGAAAGGTAAATTCTTTTCATTCTTCCTTATCCCAATTCTGTAAAATGACTGGTGCGTCTTGGTAAGTTGTGGCCGATTGTTTCTCTACAACACTTTTAGGAGGTTCCTCTATGGCTTTAAGTAACTTTTCCTTCTGTGAAGGAATCTCCATCAATTTTGATACTCGCACTAACATCTTGGCATTACTCAACCATCCACCTAAATCAATATTTAAATCAACATTAATAGGCACATTAGGCTTAGGAGGGGTTGGCGATACCTTGGAATTACTGATTTGACTTTTATCTTGACTTTTATTTCCATTCCTTTGGTATGTTATGCCTCTATACGTAGCCATTTCTGCAACCTGTTGGGGTGTGGGCATGGGCCCATACTTTTCTGCAGCCTTATCAACATTACCATTCATGAAGTTTCCACTACTTCCATAATCATTGAAACCCATCCAATCATACTTGCCACCATAGTATCTTTCATTACACATGTTTACCTGTTTGTTTCCTTGGTTCCCATATTCATTTTCACACTCTTCAAAGTAAACAAGACAAGTCGATTCTTCATGAAACTCACCACAAGGCCTACAATAAGGTATGGAATGATGTTCTACCAAGTTGGTGGATTCAAAAGGATTAGGTGGTCTTTGATCATTTTGAGGAGGTCTTCTTGGCCACTTATCATTTGGCTTGGGTTGTTGTCTATTACCTTGGGACATCTCCACGGTGATCAACCGATTTTGCAAAGCACTGATTTGGTTGTCCCGCTTTACATGCATTTGCTTAATTAATTCAGCCAATTCTTTAATTCCATCATTTGATTGACCCTCATCCTTCTTCTTCTTTTCATCATTAACCTTTGAAGAAGAACCTCTATTGAAACCAGGAATGTTGGACTTCCTAGCCTCAAGCATATTTTGTTCAATCTTTATGGCAGTTTCTTGTGCTTTCGGTAAATCTTGAGGATCCTTTTCCCTTAAGGCATACCTCATTTCCCCTTCAAAAGCCTCAATGCAATAAATCAAGATTGCAGCATCTGGAAGCTTGACATCTTTATGAAGGTTCTTAACCACATTATTAAATTTATCGTTAAACTCTGACACTGTTTCATTTTCTTTCTTATGGTGAGTGGTAAAAGCACCCAACTGAAACCTATGTTCCTTCTGATCACCCCATCTCTTTCTAAATTCGTCTAAAATTGAATTAAGGGTGCTAAACTTATTTGTAGGAAAATCCTCAAACCACTCTGCAGCATTTCCTTCCAAAGAAAAGGCAAACAAGGTCATCTTTACATCTTCTTCATCATGACCTCCATAATCCATCAGCACACACCTATTTAAATTTGAGATGTGAGAGTTGGCACTTATAGTGTTATTCCCGTGGAAGGTAGGCAACTTATCAATGGCTTTCTCGGGAACAACGTGAGGGGCACCCTGAATTGCTGCAAAGTTCAAACAACTCAAAAAGGTGGTTATTGTAAAGTTAGGATTAGAAGTGGGATTATTAACAGTTGGTTGATTATTAGTTTGGAACAAGAATTGGATATCGGTGAGTTCTTCTTCCCCCGGACTTTCAAGTAGTCTCCTAGGAGCAAGGTGTCTCAACCTCCGCCTATAAATCTTTTCAGGATCAGAAAAAGGTTGAACCACATCGTTTGAAGAGCTCCTAGTAGGATACCTGATAGAATTATTCAATGGAGTCGCCACTTGGAAAAGAATCACACAAAGCTAACCAATGCAAGTTCAAAGAATTTTAAGGCCTAAAGAAATTTATTATTTAGTTCTTAAAGAATTAAGTTAAATTCGTTTTGACCAAGGATAAATGACTTATCCCCGGCAATGACGCCAAAGATGTTGTCATCCTTATACACACTTGCAAACGTGAGCTAAGTTCGGCTCACTTAGTGTGTCCTTGGAGGCTCAATGCCTAGGTTCACAGCCCACACTGTCACTTTGACCAGAACCTCTTCCGTCTAGGCTTACTCCTAGGGAAGCTAAAGGTGGTAGACCTTAGTTTCTAGGTGTGTTAAGAGTTAAGTTCTAGGAGTTAGTTTTAATTTGTTAAGGTTTGGGGGATTCTAACTTAAGATGCACAAGCAACAATGCAAGATGCACAGACTAGTATGTTAGGAAAGACCTTTCCTAGCGCAACTAAGACTAGTGCCTAAGATTGGGCAAGGGGTCAACTAAAGTTATAAGGTGGTTCGTTACAAATAGATTACAAGATTACTTACAAAAAAAATAATTAAACAAATAAGTATTAGATACAAGATTTACAGCTCAAAGAATGCTAGAATACAATAACAAGCTAACCACTTCACTTATATTGTTTTGTGTTTGTGCAGGATATAAAAAGATTAAAGCATCATATAGCATTATCATCAAAGCAACAATACATCAAGAAGAAGATTTATGAAGTTAAGCACAAGTATCAAAAATGAAGATCAACCACTCTTAATTATTAAACCCACAAGTATTTAGAAATTTAAATCTAGAGTTTAGTTGTTAAGCTTTCTTAAGGTTATCAAATTTTATTAAGCTTTCACCAAAGCCTCCTCCTCCTATTGCCAAATAACTGTCGGATGCTCAAGATAGTAAGGCAACGAGGCCCACCCTAGCTTTCACGGTCAGCCCTAAGAAAAGAGTACTTCCCGGAAAGCACACATCATGTGCACCGTGAGACAATCCCCTGCCTACACCCTCCGTTGTTTTCCTCAATCCCATTTTAGATCGTGAATATGGTGGTCTAAGGTACCCTAAAAGGTCTATTAAGTTTATATATAAGTTGGGTAGACTTTTAGGAGTGTTTTAGAGTGTTTTAAGAGTTTTATGACACTTTTTAGGAGTGATTTAGTTACTTGGCCGAAACTCACTTCAGCCTTAAAGATGTGTTGATTAAGTTAAAAGTTTAAGATCATTCACACATGCATATGTCACTAGATTTCACAATTAGATAGCTTGAAAGAACAACAAAGGAAAGAACAACTTGCCACCCAATAGAAGATATGCAATCACACTTATATCATGTTCAATAGCATTAAGATAAGAGCATTTAGTGTGAAAGAGAAAAAGATTTAGATGTGCCTACTTATCAACTTATCAATGAGATTGCTTCAAGCATGTGGCAAATGGCCTTAATAAATTATAGTATGAAAGAAAAACATCATCTACTTATCGAAGCAACTAAACATTAAGGATTATATATCTAAGCATTGAACATAAAGATAAACACTTGTAGTGAACTAAACATGCATGAGATCTAGTTAAGTTGATTATGAGGCCCAATAGGCTTAAGCTAGAGAATTATTAAGTGTTGGATCTAGATCTAGAATATTTAGAGCATTAACCAATTAGATCATCAATCACATTTTAAAACACTAACCTTACCTCTTGGGGTATTCCTCTCCCAAATACGTAGGCAATTAATTAGCTTGCTTAATCTTTTAGAAAATTTGAAGAAGAGAAAAGCAAGCAAGCAAGAGAAAGAAACAAGGAAAAAGGCAAGAAGCAAACAACAAACAAACCAAGCAAGCCCTAACACCACGTCCTAAGCTTGGAGGATGCCCTTCATCCACAAAACCCCACATCTTGGCTCAAAAAGGCTCAAAAATGCAAAATGAAGTTAGATCTACACTACCCAAGAGCTCACACGTGAGAGGAGGTCGTACCACTCCTTCTCCCACAACTATGAGCCACTACAAGCAAGCAAAGAGGAGAAGAAATGTCTAAAAATGCTTAAAAATGAAGAAATAGGTTGAGAAATAGCTACCAATCCCTTTGGGGGTTCTTTGCGTGTTGCGTGGATGCCTTTGGGTAGCCAAAACCACTCTCAACCAGATCTGAACCTGCAAAAACCAGCAAGGTATCCTTGTTGGAAATGCTACACAAAACCCAACAAAGTGAAGAAACACATTTGCTTTTTAGAGAAAAAGTTTTTCTCAAAAAAAATTGAAAAAAATTAAGATTTTAGTGACCACCAAACTTTGTTAAGATAGATGAAAATATGTATTGATGAACAGCAATAAGAGAAGAGTAATAGATAGAGAAAGAGAGGAATTTATGTGTGTCTCAAGGGATCTTTCTTCCTTGAGGTGTTCCCAATGAAACCCTTGAAGCCAAACCTGCAAGATCTAACACAATGGCATTCATACAATAGATAATATGGAGGGTTAAGCTAATAAAGTGAAATACTTGCACCCTATCTAGCTAACCACATATATAGATCTACAAGACTACTTTTTGCAAGATCTACTCAAATAAAATACTTTACCTAAGATTCATTCATGCAACCATCATATCAAATTAAAACAAATTTACCTCATATGTCAAAAGAACCAAAATACTTGTAGCTCTTCCAAAAATCCTCCAAAGTTTTTCCTTTATTATTACTTAAGAAAAGTCATGCAGAAATACTTGCTCCAAAACTCTAAGAGCCAAATAATGAAAATGGTGGAACAAGAGAGAGAGAGTGAGTGAGAAATCAAGTAGCATAACAATAGCTCAAAATATGGTGTAAAAAAGAGTGAGGGGAGGGTTCCTTTTATACTTGGAGAGGCAAACTCACCCCTCTTTGATCAATGCCAAGTGTCTCACACCAAAACAAAAGAGGAAATCCCTAGGCTAGGGCGCACCATCTAGGGTGGAGAAGGTTGGGATCAAGCAAAAGAGATGTGGGAGACCTTGGGAAAAGTGCCAAGGAAGGGGAAAAGTCTCAAATAATTTTTAAAAATTTATTTGGAATTTTCATAGTGGAGGGGGGACATAACCTCCTTAGAGGGCGCACCATTTGGGATGAGAGAAAGGATGGGAGTGTTTGGATGAGGCAAGGAGGGAATGTGAGGGGTCAAGGGAGGCACACAAAACAAGAGGGGTGTCTGATCTCCCTCTAGAAACAAGTCACCATGTTTTTACCAAGGGAAAAACGTTAATCACCCTAGGCGGGCGTAACTTTTGAGAGAAAAGAGGGGGTAAGGGGTTAGAATGTTAATGTTTATGCCATTATTATAGTTCTAGCATTTCAACAGATAAAAGCAACATAAGAACAAGATCACTGAGAAATACACATTCACAAGAGACACAGCATTTATTCTGGAAAACCCTCTAGGGGAAGAAAATCCAGCAAAAACTTTCTTATCATAAATTGTCAATACAATGTCAAGAGATAACTCAAACCAATACAGAAAGTCCTCTCCAAAAGATCCACCACTCTTCTCCCTCTCTCCTTTGCCGATAAAAGATCAGAACTTGTCTCTCAAACTGAGCAAGTGAGTTATGTTCAAATGAGGCGCTGGCCTCGTTTATTTATACAAGTTCTGGCATGTGTGAAGTGTCTCTTCACTTCCAGGGCCGACTTCTTAATATGGGTGGGTAAACCCACCTTTATTATACTTCTGGGTCTTCTTATTAACTATTGGGGCCGACTTCTTATTCTGCCTATTGTAATTGTTTGTTGACCAATCCGCAAAAGGGGATTTGGTCCTAATACAATTACCGACATGATTAATCCACAATGGGGATTAATCCTATAAATAATATATCAAATAATAATAAGAATACTCTTTGCAGTTACATTATTTCAACACTCCCCCTTAACAAGAAGGGTATTCTTCAACATCATCAGGCGAGAGAGGTCTGCATCATCAGTGGCATCAGGAGGATAGTATCGTCAATATCATCTTGGAAAATTGGCTGGCAAATTTACGAGTCATTGGAATTTTTCTTCATCAGCAGCAGCATCATTCTCGAAAGAATGCCATCATTATCTGCATCAATATGTATCAGTAAAAATGATAACTCATCACAGCACTAGGCTGGCACATCACAGTACTACACTGGCTCAATGTCACAGTTGTGAAGCTGGTAGCTTAGTGTCAGTCACATCTTGCTTTACGTCTAACAACTAGGTCAGAAGCAAGGTATACATCATCATCTTTCTTTACGTCTAACAACGAGGTCAGAAGCAAGGAATCATCTTGCTTTACGTCTAACAACTAGGCCAGAAGCAAGGAACACATCAACATCTCGCTTTACGTCTAACAATGAAGTCAGAAGTGAGGAATCATCTTGCTTTACGTCTAACAACTAGGTCAGAAGCAAGGAATCACACATCATCTCGCTTTACTTCTAACAATGAGGTCAGAAGCGAGGAATAATCATCATCTTGCTTTACGTCTAACAACGAGGTCAGAAGCAAGGAATCATCTTGTTTTACGTCTAACAACTAGGTCAGAAGCAAGGAATCACAAAGCGTCTTGCTTTACGTCTAACAGCAAGATCATAAGCAATGATTCATCTTGCTTTACGTCTAACAGCGAGGTCAAAAGCAAGGAACACACAACGTCATGCTTTACGTCTAACAGCGAGATCAGAAGCAATGACTCATCTTGCTTTACGTCTAACAACGAGTCAGAAGCAAGGAACACACAACGTCATGCTTTACGTCTAACAGCGAGGTCAGAACCAATGACTCATCTTGCTTTACGTCTAATAGCGAGGTCAGAAGCAAGGAACACATATATATACTCCCCCTTTCAGGGAGGGTCCTTTCGGACTATACCAAGTTTATCTCGAAAGTGTTCAAACTTTACACGAGATAGAGGTTTGGTCAACATGTCAGCACCCTGTTCATCCGTGCTAATGTACTGGAGCTTCAAGGCTCCTCTCTATACCATGTCGCGGATGAAATGATAGCAAATTTCTATGTGCTTCGACCTGTCGTGGAATATTGGATTCTCTGTCATCTTTATGTAGCTCTGGTTGTCACAAATGTCTGGTCTGGTGTTCATCAGGTACATCAACGATCCAATAATCTGTCTGTACAGTGTGGCATCTATCAAGTCTGACGAAGTATCGACCAGCAGCTTCAGCTTCGCTTCCATGGGTGTATTCATCGGCTTGCATTCTAGCATGTCGAATCTCTTTAAGATTTCGACCATGTACTTCCCTTGGTTAAGGAAGATTCTTTCTAGACTCTGCCATACCTCAAGACCTAAGAAGTAATGCATTAGGCCAAGGTCTTTCATTTCAAATTCCGCGGCAAGTCTCTGTTTACATTCAGCGATGAGCTTTTGTTCTCCAGTTAAGAATAAGTCATCCACATACAAAAGTAATATTATTGGTTCATCATAATTTTGAAGTAGAGATTTGAGTCTGCTTTACTCTTGGTAAATCCTAAGCTCGTCAAGAAACTGTCTATATGGCCATACCAAGCTCTGGGAGCTTGCTTCAATCCGTATAAGGATTTATTCAATCAACAGACATGCAACTTCTTGTCTTCAACCTGAAATCCTTGGGGTTGCTCTATATACACTTTCTCTTCGATAACACCATTCAGGAAAGCTGTCTTCATGTCCATCTGGTGCAGCTTCCATTTCATCTTAGCTGCAAGAGATATAATGGTTCTGATCGAAGTGTATCTGGCCACAGAAGCGAATGTCTCTTCATAGTCAATGCCTTCCTTCTGGGAAAAGCCATGAACGAAAAATCTTGCTTTATACTTCTCAATACTTCTATTAGAAGCATGTTTTATTTTGAAGAGCCATCTGTAGGATACCCCATCTTTATTCTTCGATCTGGGAACTATTTCCCATACTTCGTTCTTCATTATGGATTGGTATTCCTCTGTCATGGCATCTGCCCATTCTTTTCTCTAAATGGCTT
>ML779517.1:164110-197808 GCA_009831015.1 Picea engelmannii | reverse complement strand
CCCACGCAGGGGTGCGGTAATCCCGCTTACAAAATTTTAAGTGCTGGGGTATCAGATACCCAAGTAGAACCATAGCTGTCTTCAACATAGATAAACTTCATGGCACATGAGTTGACCCCTGTGCTGAATAGGCGGTCAACAGGCCCAATAGGGCATTTTGTCTTTTTCTTCAGCTTTGTATAGTAGGTCATTGTAATGTCTTTGAGCTATTGGATGATATATCAGGGGTTTTATGCATGCATTTGATAAAATTAATGATGAAATGTGATTGACATTGCTATGATCCCTGTGACTAATGAGCCCATGGAGGACAAAGTTTTTGATGTGAAGGACCATACCTGATGGACAGGTACCAGTTGGATCGGTACACATGGGGAGATGATTAGTTCGGACCTCTGTGGGGATGAAGAGCCCATCAGATGGTTGCTGGGACCCCATCAGGGACAGAGACAGGACAGTGATTGGATGAGCCTTTGCACATGAGAAGAAGAAGGACGTTCCACCCAGCACACTTTGGCTGAGCCCAACCCAGGGGGGTTTACCCACTTCAGATGGAACGTTTTCCTTTTGATGACCAGGATGTCACCCAAGAAGCTTGGACGTCATTTTGAGCATGTGGCAGTTTGATGGGATGGCTAGCACGTGTGGCAGCTTGGTGGAGCCCAGGAAGGGCTAACGTTTGACTTTCGGATGTTGGATTAGCCCCAAAAAAGGGCCAACGTCTCCCTCAAAGGAGCTTGACATCTCAACTTTTGCTCATTTATGTCATTTGCTTAGCAGTTAATGTAAAAATTGTATGATTTTGGTTTGTAGCCTTGTCGACGATTTTTAATGACCTAATTTTAATTAAAGGTCGTGAGATGCTATATATTGAGGATGTTTTTCCCTCATTTGAACATAATAGAACAACTCACACTTGTGAGGTCTAATTTTTGCGCCCTAGTTTGGGTATTTGATCTTTTAAAGGAGGCGCACTTGTTGATGGAAGGCTTTTCTTGGCATATTTTGGCATTTCTCTTGAGGAAGGTTTACAAGTAGGGTTTGCACATGCTTTCTTTCATGATATGTAAGTGTTTTTCCTGCAAAACTTCTTGATTGAATGGTTGTAGGTTAGTATTCTTGCATTTATTTATAAATTTGTTGATTTTAAAACCCTAGGTGACAAGCACACAAGTAGGTCCTTGTCATATGTCCCCTTAGAGAGAAATTTTCAGCCATTGAGGAAGGAAGAAAGAACCTAGCCTTTGCTACACTCTTCTTACTTTCTCCCTTAAGCTAGCTTTCACTTTTAAAGGTTAAAAGGAGGGTGACGTCCTAGGCCTAGGTTATCTACACATAGGGCCGTCCATCTTCTAGGGTTTTAGTGATAGAGCCTTGCCATTGTAACACTCTCCCTCATTGAATCCTCTTGTTTTAAATCTTTTCCTTTGCTAGCGTTTTGCCAAGTTTGACCTAAAGGAGGAAAGACAACGAGGCCTTGCTTAAGAACCACGGGAGTGAGCCTCTTTCCCCTAGGGTTTTGATTCTAGGGCCCTGCCATTGCAGCACTCTAGAACCATCCCCTCTTGTCTTTAGCATATTGCTCCTTCAACTTTGCGTCCTCTCCTTGAATGACTCCAGATACCCTTAGGCACTGATCTTAGACACACAACGTTGAACTCCAAGTGTCCAAAACAACTCTCAAAACATTAAATTTTGAAAGCCTAACTAACCAAACTAACCCTAATTAAGGCTAACGTCACAGTTGGTTATCTCATCTTGACGCAGCAAATGTTGAAAATAAGCAATTAGATGATGGTTAAAGGCATTTATTGAGTAAATGGTTGATTGGATATGTTGTTTGATGCAACATCTCAATAGTTATTGGTGAATTGATATTCTTACATTGCTATATTGACAAAACGTTGAATTCATTACTATTTGTTGTTTCATTGCTTATATATAATTGTCGGATAGTCACATGAAGTACTAACCCTTTGAGTTATAGCCTGCATATATATATTGTATTGTTGTTGTCTTGTTCCAGGCAGGTGTTTTCATTTGGGCATACACTTCATTTATTGGCTGATTAGTCGGACCTTCTGACTTTGGTGGTAACCTGTGAGGAGGAACTTTTCCTTGACTTTCATACTTTAACCTCTTCAAACCCTAGGTTACCAAGGATGTCTCCCCTGGGTTAACCTCCCTAAATAGAAAGAACCTCCCCATTGAGGTGACATTGGGTGGGGAAGGTTCATGTTACACCGGTTTGGCCTTTATCCTTTAGCCTTTTGACCTAGCTACAAACTGTGCAATAACAAACCCATATTTGTTGCTTTGCGAGGCATATTTCTTCTTCTCGCTCCTGTCCTCAACTAACTTCTCTTGAGTGGCCTTTGGTTGGTTAGACCTTTGAGGCTGTATTTCACTGATCACATGGGAGCAACCATCCTTGAGGCGGAGGCGGGAAGACACAGATTTAAAGGAGCTAGTGGATGGACTAGAGGGGGAGGTCGTTGCTTTTCCTTTGTCTTGCACAGGTTGCGGATTGTCGGTTTTTAATCTCTTAATAGCGTGCGAGAATTGTACTAGAGAAACAGTAGGAGAAATTTGAACATTGGTGTTAACTGGTGGTGGTAAAGGCAATGACACAGTGGGCCATCCACAGTGGTGGGAGACAGGATGGTGGACAATTTCTCGCCAATCGTCATTTGCGGGGACTTCAGGCTACAAAGACACATGTGGGGGTACAGGGATTCCAAGAAAATCCGGAGGCTACTGGTGTCTTTCTGGTCGAGGGTGCAGTATCCCATGGCCAACCCAATTAAAGAAATCAGCTAGAACAACCGGTTCAATTCTTCCGGGTCAACATCAAAATGGATAGAAAATCTAGACCTCCTAAGGCCTCGATTCCTATTTCCCCTACCTCTGTTATTTTGACCATTGTTCCCTCTACGGAAAAACTCATCCCGTAGTAACATTTTCAGTGATAAAGCTCTTAATAAACCATACATGAAACTCTGCTTACATGAATCAAAATTTGGCTCTACAATTAACACGAGATACATGCAAATCCATCCATAACACATCATTTATTAATTGCCATGTGAACAGGGAATGATAGGGTTCATGGGAAATATGGAGTGTGTAATTAGCGAAAAAAGGTACCATGGAGGGGATCAATGTACGAATATTGTTCAACAATTAATAAAACAATTAACTATGTATATAACAATATCAAGAATATCAATAATCAACCCTTGCTATATTTGTTAATGTTTATGACATTATTATAGTTCTTTGCATTTCAATAGATAACAGCAACAAAAAACAAGATCACTAAGAAATACACAATCACAAGAGACACAACATTTATCCTTGGAAACCCTCTAGGAGAAGAAAACCCAGCAAAACTTTCTTATTATAGATTGCCAATACAATGCCAAGAGATAACTCAAGCTGAAACAAAAAGTCCTCTCCAAAAGATGTGCCACTCTCTCTCTCTCTTCTCCAACTGGAAATCCGAAACTTGTCTCTCAATGAGCAAGTGAGTTGTGTGTCTAAGTGAGGTGTTGGCCTCTTTATTTATACAAGTCTGGCACGTGTGAAGTGTCTCTTCACTGGAAAGGCCGAATTCTCAAACTGGGTGGTTATAACCACCTTTATTATATTTTTGTGCCTCTTTAATATATGTTGGGACCTCTTTAATATATGTTGGGACCAACAAGAAATACCACAACAGTGTTGGAGTGGACAAGTCACAACTCATAATACCAACCCACAGCAAAGTTCCTAAATCCCACAGGGTCCCGTGAAATTCCCCAAAACAAATCTATGTTCATAATCATCATTCAATTGAGCCAATCATTCATCACAATTCCTCATCCATTTCATTCTGGTTCGTATTATTGAATTCGAACATCAGATATCTTATACACAGGTGTTTTCGCAAATTCGATAAACATGGCAAGTTTATTTTTAAACAAGGATATGCAACATTTTCTATCGAACTCATAAGCTTCATAAGGACAGGCTGTAACTTCCAGTGAATAGGTGAGTGCAACACTTCTTCCATAATTTCCAAGCAAGTGACCAATTAAACTTGTGCCCAAGTAAAAGAGCAAGAACAATACTCCCATCACATTTAGGGACGACAACCATGTCCAAAAGAGTAGCATCGGCCTTGATGTCATCCAATTGGTTAAGAATGTTATACTTGGAAAGGAGAAGAAGCAAAGGAATTCCTTGACTCTCAGGAACTTTGACAACTTGTACATTAGTACCTTGTGAAGATGAGGCTGGAGTGGAAGAAGCACGAGCAGGGTCATATTTTCCTTTAGGAGCATAAGTTTTGTTCCTAGTATTTACAATCATGACATCTTCTGATTCTGCCCAATCTAGAACAACAATGATGATTTCAGGCTTCTTGCCAAAGATTTTATCTCTGGCACTCTTCTTAACCTCACAAGTACTTTTTTCTTGATTTTCTTCGCAAAAGTTACACCAACTGCTAGACATGATGGCTTTGGGATGAAAGTTGTTTTCATTGGTATTCCTAAAAGGTGTTAAGGAAGAAGATGATGCCCCAGGAGTAAGTGAGGGAACATTTCATTCTTGTTCTTAGGCTATCATTCGATTGTTCATATCTTGTACAAGTTGTAAGAGGGAAGACATATATGTTTGTTTCACAGAGTCTCCTTTAGGGACATATGTTATTTCAAGTAGCTCTTCATACTCTAGGCAAGTGTGGATAGCGGAGCCAAGATTATCAATAGCCTTTTCTTCGACCCTATGACGATAAGGAGAGGGAATCACATTATAGTAATGCATGAAGGAAGCTTGGTTATGGGGGCGGATTAGTTCAGGGATTTGATTGTACAGTTTGGTTAAGAAGAGGTTAAAGGACTTGATAGTCTCACCATCTTTGTAAGAAATATTGTTATATTCCCTCAACTGTTCAATCGGGCTCTTAGATTGTCCATAAGTGGACTTGAACCAATAAACCAACTCTTCCCAAGTGAAAAGGATCTTTTGGAGGGAGATCAAAGATATCGGTTGTTGCTTTCCCTTCAAGGGAGTTGACAAATAAGTGCATGCATGTATAGTTATCATTAGCTCTGATATTATGACAAACATTAGAAAATGCCACTAGATGTTCCTTTGTAGAGACAATGTTATTTCCCGAGAACCTAGGAAGATGCTCCTTAAACTTGGGTAGCGGACAAGTAGCGAGTGCTAGATTCATGGGGGAATATACATGCCATGGGGTGGTCGTAGCATCTTCCTCAAACAGAAAAAGCCCGTATTTTTTTATAACTTTAGTAGGGTTGGTAGCATATTGGATAGGAACTTGATGGCTATATAAACTACCAATTACCGATGAGGATGAAGGTTGGGATGATGAAGCACCTCCAGCATGACTAACACCACCTGCGGATGCCATTTTGGGAGTTATGGGTAAGGGAGAAAAGGGTGAACTGGCAGAGTCAGACAAAGACCTCCTGAGAGTGCTTTCTTGGGTCAACAAAATCGCTTTCCTCCTTCCTATTTCAATGATAGGAATAGCTTCTAGGGACAATGCTCTTCTTCGTCTAGAAATGTGAGGATTCAAGGACATGAAAACGAAAACCAAAGACTTAGTAGAAGGGAGGTTACTGTTGATTTCTAGGTTGCCTTGCCTAGCTTCCCAGCGTTCACGGATACTTATATCTTGTTCCACTACTTCCCAAGAGCGTTCAAGTTCGGCCCGAGGACTAGCAATTTCTAAAATGGTATTGAATAAAGTCAAGGCAATGCTAGTCTCAAGTATACGTGGAGACCAAAAGAGAAAAAGTAACCAAGTCATGAAAACACATGTACGAGACAGAACAACAATCTAATTTTATTTCATTATCAGATACCAAAAGTGTATTTCTCTTTACAAACCCCTCCGAGGGTATGGACCAAAATCAAATTTAGATATCTTCGATGGGAACTATACAAAAAGACTCCAACAGTAAGATAAAACTGAAAT
The DNA here is from genome assembly GCA_009831015.1 of Picea engelmannii. Taxonomy (NCBI): domain Eukaryota; kingdom Viridiplantae; phylum Streptophyta; class Pinopsida; order Pinales; family Pinaceae; genus Picea; species Picea engelmannii. The sequence continues at coordinate 191,816 of ML779517.1, read as the reverse complement.
CAATGATCTAGATCAGCTTGCCACAAACTACTATCGTTTTGACTCTGCAAGGTATTCTTTATCATTCATGAAAATTAATTCACAAACAAACAAGAATACACAGACTATCGAGGATGAATCAACACCTCAAAAACAAGCGACTGAAAAGTATAATTCAATCCTGAACCTTGTCGCCTACAATGAGACCCTGCTGTCAACAAGAGAATTAGGCTTTCAAGTAAACTCAGAAATGAATGAAAATTGAAACTATCTCATTTAACTAAAGAAGATCCTCTCTGGACTCTGCCATACCTCAAAACCTAAGAAATAGTGCATTAGGCCAAGGTATTTCATCTCAAATTCTGAAGCGAGTCTCTTCTTACATTCAGTGATGAGCTTTTCTTCTCCAGTTAATAATAAGCCATCCACATACAACAATAATATCACTAGCTCATCATTCATAACCTTGAAGTAGAGGATAGAATCAGCTTTATTCTTGGTAAAGCCTGAGCTCGTCGAGAAACTGTCTATACAGCCATACCAAGCTCTGGGAGCTTGCTTCAATCTATATAAGCCTTTCTTCAATTTGCAGACATGAGACTTCCTGTCTTCAACTTCAAATCCTTGAGGTTGCTCTATATACACTTCCTCTTCGATGACACCATTTAGGAAGGTTGTCTTTACGTCCATCTGCTGCAACTTCCACCTCATCTTAGCTACAAGGGCTATGATGGTTCTAATCGAAGTGTATATGGATACAAGAGCAAATGTCTCTTCATAGTCAATGCCTTCTTTCTGAGAAAAGCCACGAGCGACAAGTCTTGCTTTATACTTCTCAATACTTCTATCAACAACATGTTTTATTTTAAAGAGCCATTTGGAGGATACCATGTCTTTACTCTTTGGTCTGGGAACTATTTCCCATACATCATTCTTTATTATGGATTGGTATTCCTCTGTCATCGCATCGACCCATTCTTCCCTCTAAATGGCTTCTTCAACGGAGGTAGGCTCCTCCTCTAGTAGATCACACATCAAAGCCGTATAACTGCAGAATGGCTTTGGTCTTTTCACCTGTCTCAAGGTTCCTTCGGGAACACCATACTTTTCTCCATCTTGAATAAGCTCTCTAGCCCAAGCTGGCTTTCTATTACATCATGGTCTTCTGGAATTTCCTCATCAGGGGAAGTTACGACTTCCCTCTCTGGTTCTGCGGCTCTGGGAACCTCCCTCATGGCAATTCTGGGGATTACGAGTTCCTCTTCATATATTTCTTCAAGCTGGCATCTTCTTGATTTCTTGAGCGTTGCATCTTCATCAAAGGTCACATCCCTGTTGATCTCAATGTGGTGGTGACCTGGTATATAGATTATGAAGGCCTTGGACACCTCATAGTATCCCACAAATATTCCCTTCTTTCCTGAGGGTTCCAGCGTCTTTCTCTTCTCTTTCAGTATATGAATAAAAACTGGGCAACCAAATATTTTGAGATGGCTTACCTCTGGCTTCTTTCTGGTGAACATCTCTTCAGGGGTTTTGAACCCAAGTGCACTATGGGATAACCGGTTTTGCACATAAACAATCGTCATTGCTACTTCTGCCCATAAGCACATAGGAAGATCTTGATCATGGATCATAGTCTTCACAGCTTCCATTATTGTTTTGTTCTTCCTTTCAGCTACACCGTTCTGTTGAGGATTATAGGGAGTAGTGAGTTCCCTCTTGATCCCAACGTCTCTGCAGAAGTTCATGAACTCTTTTGAGGTGTATTCTCCTCGATTATTTGACCTGAGTATCTTAATCTTTCTTTCAGAAAGATTCTCAATCAAGGCTTTGAATTCCTTGAACTTGCTGAACACTTCATCTTTAGATTTCAAAAAATACACCCAGGTTTTACGAGAATAATCATCAATGAATGATACATAGTATACATACCCACTAATGGAGGACGATGGCATTGGGCCACACACATCTGAATGAATGAGTTCTAGGACTCCTGCTTTGTTGTCTCTTTTTGGAAAGGGGTTCCTGATGTTCTTTCCTTGTGCACATCCATTGGATACGCCTTCATGGTCAAATTTGAGTTCTGGTAAACCTGTGACCGCTTTGCATATGTAGGGTAGCGCCTTGTAGTTAATGTGAGCTAATCTTCTATGCCAAGGTTCACATGGATTCTCAATGGCGTGGGTCATGGCATCTTCTGAGTGACCCTTTAGCTTATACAAGCCATTTTCTTTTTGAATGATGATTGCTTCTACAAGACATGATCGTTAATCTGTTCTCTTATCATATTTGCAGGTGGCTCTTCATCTTCAACTGCATGGCCATGGTGCCTCTTATGTTTCCTCTTGTATTCTTGTCATTTGGCTAGACAGAATTTCGCAATGTGTCCCATCTTGTCAGAATGATAGCATTGTACAGATGAGTAGTCTCTTTCCCTTCGTTGTCCTCTCTTCTAAAATCTCCTTGGATGAGATTCTTTATTATTGAATTTGTTCGGTGGTTGAGGTTCTTTATGAGTCTCCGTTTGGAAGTAGGGTTTCTTCCTTCCTCTTTTGGTGTGAGTAGCTAGGGCTTGATCATCATCTCTTGCTAGTAGTGCTTCACGGCTAGCTACTCTTTTTTCTTCTTGGATGCATTCTTCCCATAGACTATCAAACTTCAACTTCTCCATCCTGGCACATATCGTTTGGATGAATGCATCCCAAGGTCTTGTGAGACCATTTAGGGCCGTCATTATGAGTTCGTCTTCGTCTAAGGTGTCTCCAATCGCTTTTAACTGTTCTTTAAATTATGAGATTCTGGAGAAATATTCTTGGATCGTTTCTCCTTTCTGCATCCTGGTATTCTTCAGTTGAGTTCTTAGATTCATCTTCCGATTTATGTTCTTTCCTTCGTACAATCTGCTTAGAGAATCAAATGTCTCTTTCAGAGTGTTCTTTAATGACACATAAGGAATCAGGTGGTCTTTGATTGAATCTGCAATGATTCTTTCGGCCCTGATTGTGTCCTTTTGATGCTTTGCTTTCTCTACAGAATCTTCTGGTTACGGCACTTCTTCTTTGATGAATCTTGTTAGGTCATTCTCTGCAAGGATCAGGCCGATCTTATACTTCCAGGCATAGAAGTTTTCTACGCCTTCCAGTTTGTCAACAAGCTTCGTGCTTGCAGACATCTTTTACCTAGAGTTAGGAAAATGGTCGAAAATTGAAAATGCTCAAAGTCAAATTTTGAACTTCTCAGGAGATGCGCTTGGCTGAGGCGAGTAGCTTGGTGTGCTTGGATCAGAGAAAATCCAACTTTTACCCTTCCAAACTTGATCTGCAGATTTCTGGACTGGTGCTTCTGGTTTTCTGGTACCTCTTGTACTCTGGTACTTCTGGTACTTCTGGTACTTCTAGTTCTCTTGTTTTCTGGTACTTCTGGTACTTTTTTGAAACTAGGGTTTCACTTTCTGGCAGATCCAGCCACTGAAAAGGTGCGCTGAGAGTGCCAAAATAATCCTTGGGGGAGGGCACACTTTTCTAAATGGTTTTAGGGTTGAAAAGCTTCACCATCAAAAAGCCCTAATTTGCATGTACGACAACAGTGACGTTTATCTCTTGCGAAAGATGCTTCCTTCAGCTTGGCTCTGATACCATGTTCATGTTTATGCCATTATTATAGTTCTTTTCATTTCAATAGATAACAACAACATAAGACAAGATCACTGAGATATACACAATCACAAGAGACACAACATTTATCTTGGGAAACCCTCTAAGGGAAGAAAACCCAACAAAACTTCCTTATTATAGATTGCCAATACAATGCCAAGAGATAACTCAAGCTGAAACAAAAAATCCTCTCTGAAAGATGCGCCACTTTCTCTCTCTTCTCCAACTGGAAATATGAAACTTGCCTCTCAATGAGCAAGTGAGTTGTGTGTCTAAGTGAGGCGTTGGCCTCTTTATTTATACAAGTCTGGCACGTGTGAAGTGTCTCTTCACTGGCAGGGCCGACTTCTCAAACTGTGTGGTTATAACCACCTTTATTATATTTCTGGGCCTCTTTAATATCTGTTGGGGCCGACTACTTATTCTACCTATTACAATTGTCTTTTGACCATTCCGCAAAAGGGGATTTGGTCCTATTACAATAACCGACATGATCAATCCACAATGGGGATTGATCCAATGAATAATATATCAAGTAATAATAAGAATACACTTTGCAGTTACATTATTTCAACAATATTAACTTCTCTTTGTTTCCACATAGACTCCTCTTTAAAATTAATATCATAGAACAGGGATGAATAAGTAAAATCAGGATCGTGGAGGGAGTGTAATTAGAGAAAAATGATAGAATGGTGGGGAAAACTTACGGATATTGTTCAAATGATAAATCAAGCCATGCTATCTCTCATGTAAACTTGCAAACAAAATATACTTTTGTTCAAAATTTTAGAGTTTGAACAATGCTCTGTTTCCAAATAATAACCCAAAGTTGATGCTTCCTTAACAAAATTGCTCACTGACCTTCAAAACTGTTGTTGAAACAAATTTTAAAAATTTTACCTTCAAGACTAAAACCTTCCTTTTTCGGGTTTCGGCTTTCCATAAGGCATAACCCTCACTATCATTTCCAAAAGGCCGATACCAAAATCCTGACAAGCTTTAGTCTTTAAATAATAAAAGGTAAAAAACCAAAAATGTTATAAAAGTCCCAACGCACTTTCTATAAAGTTATTTTTTAATCATGATAAGCTTAAAACCTAAGGGAGTTAAGACTAACTTTAAAAAGTTTTCGGGATTCGGGGTTTACTGAGAACATATGTTTTAATACATATCGAATCGTGGAATCCCGATCCCCGATTTCCCGAAAAGTGGAAGTTAATAATTATTAAAGATTAAGTTAATCGTATCGCAATTTCAGAATACGGGGTTCAACAATAACATACCTCTTGTCAACATGATCCCCGAAATCCTGAAACGCGAAGTCCCGACTCATAATCTGTGTTTAGACTGAATTAACCCTGTTTTGGAAGTTAGTCTTTAATCTTGATTAATTAACCTACTAATTCAAAATTTAAGGTCTAATTTAATCTTATCGTGATTTCACAATTTCGGGAATCGGGTTTATCAATGACATACCTCACGTATCCACGATCCCCGAAACCCCGAAAGAATGGAAGTTAATTTTAAATCCTGATTAATCAATTCACTAATACAGAAGTTAAGGTCAAACCTAATCTCATCGTGATTTCGCAATTTCGGGAATCGGGGTTTACCGATGACATACCTCACGTATCCACGATCCTTGAAACCCCAAAACACGAAGTCTCGAACTATAATCAGCTTTTAAACTGGACTAACTCTGTTTTAAAAACACGATTAACGATAATTAAACTGCTTAGGTTTTTTCTTATTTTCAGTACCATTGAATGAAATCTTTCGAATTTTGAATCTGAGGTTGCCGAAATACGACCTTATTAATAAACAGATAACTGATAAATATTGCGCGTATCTCAGAAATATTTTTTGCATTTAATGTAATTGATTACAAGTCAGTTGCGTCAGTGTTTTTGTCATAAAAAGAGTTTAAGGCGAATTAAAAATCTGTGTTCCAAAACCTATGCGTGTTCTATCCTTCAAAGGTAATTTTCATTTGGCCAAGCTCATACGCTTCTTTCCTGTGACAGGTTTTCCATCTAACATAGAGCTATGGTGCCAAAGAAAGCACCAAAGAAGAGTGAAGATACAGAGGAGATGCGTAGCCCAGAAGGAGATATCATATCCGACACTACGCCACACGCCATCGACTCAATTAAATCCTGGTCACAAATCTATGAATTCCTGGATTACGAGATCAAAAATTCTCCTGCTGATTTCGAGAATCACTTTCGGGATATAGCAGAATCGGAGCTTCATAAGATCGCAGCACGCCCTCGGCTCATGGCATACAACGACATGATCAATTGGGCCTTGGAGAAGGTTGATATCCCGACAAGAAGCATTTTAAATGATCAAGCAGTCGTTGTCGACTCATTCAGGCCAGAGCATATACAAGTAATGTATAAACTCTCACCAAATCCTAAGTACATTTATAATGCCAAATTTACAGCTGAGTTTCAAAGGAAAGAGTGTATTGAGGCGAACCAAACTTATCCCGATTTAATCATAGAATGGTGGAGATGCCCATCGAAATTTAGGGCTGATACCCATGGAGTTTATGCCACAACATCTCTGAACGAGTACATGGTCTATGTAGCCATTATGTTGTGTAGACTTTTCGTCAAAAAGAATCCCTACCATTTTCTTGCAGAATGGGTGCCCTTTTTAGAAGAAGCGTCAGAAGGATACACTTTTAACTGGAGCAAGATTTTGTCTGATAACCTAGCCCAAGAAGTTTCAAATTACAGATTTGCAAGATCTAAAGGTCAGCCAGTGGCCTTTTACATGTCGGCGTACATCATGGATGCAATCTGCTTTGTGACTCCATTTCCCCTGATGAATTGGAGTTGGAACATAACTTTCCCAGGACCCATTCACGAGTATCACTCTACTCTATGGGAAGAAAATGATAAGAATGCGTTTTACGAAATTTGTCATTTCGTAGTAATTCCAATGCATAAAATGTTTTATGGCTATGAACCCCCTTGCATTTCTGAGACAGTCTCAGAAAACCTCAAAGCAATAGCCGACTGGTTCATTGATGAAAACTTCTCTTACATTAGGGTTTATGGTGCTCAATTCCCCCTCATGCACTTCCAAAATTCCTCCCGGACAAACTGGTATTGAGGGAGGTAGCACATCAAATAGTGAAAGGTGGTATTGGAATAGAGCTAAAGGCAGCTCAAAAGAAGTCCTGGCCAATCTTCCCTGTACATATAGGGAAATTTTCATTGCTAAACCTAGGCCATTCTAAAGTGGAAGTCGAAGCACTAGAAGAAGTTAAACTGGTAAATATCGAAGACAGAAAGCATGACCCTTATCAATTAGTAAACAGACATTTAATGCACTGCAATCTGAAAGCTTATGAACACGAAAAGTTTGTTTATGATGATATATTCAAAGAGGTTAAAACCTATGAGGAGGTATTGAACAGGGTACGGGCCTTATCACTAGACTTACAGACTCGTTTCATGTCCTTCCAAAGTCACAAGCAAAGTCGTTTGCCAAAGATTTTGTAGGGTGAATCCACGACCCCTCCTTCAGAGCAGGAAGGGCATCCCCTAGGTTTTGAAACAGATGTACAAGATAAAGCAAATACAAAGGGGAAAATGAAGGAGATTGAAATGCCTTCACAAGAAACAGAAGTTCCTCAGACAGAAAAATCAGAGGCAGGGAAAGGAAAGGAGTTGGAAACCTCTCCAGAAATCCTTGAGGATTTTCCAAAAAAAGTAGGAGGAACATCATTGATGGAACTTAGAAGTCCCATTACTTCTTTGACCCCATTGCAGTCTACCTATGGAAACCCCCAAGAGGGAGCTCTATACGTTAGTGATCTTGAGCCTATTTCTAGGGACGAGTTTCCTTCCTCCGATTACTTCTTTATTAAAAAGAAGAAGGCTATCCTGAAATAAAAAATGCATCCAAGAGGAGATAGGATGATTAAGAAGCACACGATCATCATAGATGGACAAAAACTTGAAGAGGGGGAATTCGCTACAAAAATAGCAGGCACAATGGGAGCCTTAGCATCGACAAATTTATACTCTGTGGGTAATTTGAGAATTACATTGCAGCAGAAAGATCAGATGATAGTTCAGCTACAAAATTAATTAAAGGAGACTGAAAGAAGTATCAGTCGGGAGATAAACAGGGGTCTAGAACAAGCCCGATTCAATGACATTCAAGAGATTCAAAAACTGAAAGCAATCTTAGATGAAGCAAACCTAAAGATACAGGTCACTCATGCACAGGTCCTACAGCAAGAAGAAATGAATAAACAATTACAAAATAAGATTAACTCCATTCAAAATCAAGTGGTAGAGCTGGAAATATTCCAAGCCCAGATGTTGGAAATACATACAAAGATAGAAAAAGAGCAACACAGAGTGTTTTTAAAACTGGAATTTATTCAGAATTACTTTCAGGAAACAAGTAAATCCTTGGAGAGTATTCTCCTAAAAGAGAGAGAAGTGAAAGCAGCCAGAACAACTTTTCAAAAAGCAGTGGCTCTATCAATAAAATAGGAGGTCAGAGAGACTCAGAAGCTATCTGTTTCAGAGCAAATTAAAGGTGATATAATAATCAAAGTATGGGAGGAAAACCTCGCAGAAAACAAGAAAATAACCAGAGAGATTAACGACAACTGTCAAGGAATTTTTGATCTTTTAGAGAAAGCTTCATTGAACAATGGGAGAAACAACTGTCCAGGGTTGTTAGGAGAAATTAACATTGTTAAGAACCAGTTAAGATTCAAGGAGGTTATGGAAGAAATTCAGGTAGATATCCCACAAATAAAGGTAATCAATATCACTCAAATCGACAAATGGATAGTGATGTCGAACTTAAAGTTACAAACTATTAAGTTTGCAAGAAAGATGATCGAAGACCGTCTGCATGAATTACAGAGAAATTTCTTCCTATTTAAAGCGAAAGATTTCCCAAAAGCTCCCAGATTTTTGATGCAGTTTTTGGGAAAATGTATTCGTTGTCTTAAAACAGAAGAAGGAAGTTCATCAACACAGACATGAAATATTGTTTTGGATATTTTCATAATTGAAATAATAAAGCAATTAAAATAGAAATGTAAACGGTTCAACATTGCTCATTCATGTAATCGTTAGTCTTCGGAAGTTAGTTAATCACCAACGGGAAAAAGTTTTGGTGATCATGTATAAATATAATTTCACAAGATTGAAAAGAGGCTTTTTGTTTTTTGGGAGCCGATTGTATCATAATTTTTTCCGATTTATCATCATATAGATAATGCAGAAGAGGTTTTGAATTCTGTCACCTTGAAGCTATGTCTTCCTTCACTCTGTTTTTAATATCTTTCAACATCTTTCATTCCATGTCTTTCTAATGAATGATCAACTATAGTCTAATTCAAAATTCTACTGTAATTTGAATTTATTTGGTTATCTAATCATTTACAGTTTTTCCTCTATGATTGTTATCAGCAGTTGCAAGACCTGTAAGTCAGTTGGATGGTTATATTTTATACTTCATTAGAAATCTTGTTTTTCTTCCCTTCTTATGTTATGATATGACATTCTTTCACGATTAAAGCCTCATATTCTTCAACAGCGTTACTTTGTTATTATTTTAATATTCTTAAATTACTTCAAGTATAGGAAATGGCCTTTACTGTTATTATGTTATTGTTTTGAGTTCCAAAATTCCTTTTCTACTTCATCCTTCAAAACTGAAGCAAAAAATGTTTAAACATTTTATAATAAAATAAAATTTTATTCCCCATGACTGTCCCAAATAATAGACAGCCTAGCATAGAACTTGGCCTTCAAGATCAAACTAGCATTGCTTTGAAATTATTTAATACTATCCTGCAAACAACAACTAACCAAGTTGAATTAGAACGCTCATGGGCAGTTATCGAGAGAGACATCAGCATCCAAGAACAATGGGAAGCTAGACAGAGACAGTTGAGAAACCAACTCTGATTTACCCTTCACATTTGATTCTTACCCCTTAATTCTTATTATCTTTTCGGATGCCTTGACGGTATACTTTAGAGCCTTAAAGTATAAACTCAGGAACAACAACTGTATTACATAGTAACCGATGTGATATGCCCAGAATTTTATTTAACCATAATAACAATACTGCCATTATATAATAGAATAAAATGAGCAGTATCATAATCGCTACAGGAATACCACAACAGTGTTGGAGTGGACAAGTCACAACTCATAATACCAACCCACAACAAAGTTCCTAAATCCCACAGGGTCCCGTGAAATTCCCCAAAACAAATCTATGTTCATAATCATCATTTAATCGAGCCAATCATTCATCACAATTCCTCATCCATTTCATTCTGGTTCGTATTATTGAATTCGAACATCAAACATCTTATACACAGGTGTTTTCGCAAATTCGATAAACATGGAAAGTTTATTTTTAAACAAGGATATGCAACATTTGCTATCGAACTCATAAGCTTCATAAGGACAAACTATAACTTCCAGTGAATAGGTGAGTGCAACACTTCTTCCATAATTTCCAAGCAAGTGACCAATTAAGCTCATGCCCAAGTAAAAGAGCAAGAACAATACTCCCATCACATTCAGGGAGGACAACCATGTCCAAAAGAGTAGCATCGACCTTGATGTCATCCAATTGGTTAAGACTGTTATACTTGGAAGGGGGAAGAAGGGAAGGAATTCCTTGACTCTCATGAACTTTGACAACTTGTACATTAGTACCTTGTGAAGATGAGGCTGGAGTGGAAGAAGCACGAGGAGGGTCATAAGTTTTGTTCCTAGTATTTATAATCATGACATCTTCTGGTTCTGCCCAATCTAGAACAACAATGATGGTTTCAGGCTTCTTGCCAAAGATTTTATCTCTGGCACTCTTCTTAACCTCACAAGTACTTTTTTCGTGATTTTCTTCGCAGAAGTTACACCAACTGCTAAACATGATGTCTTTGGGATGAAAGTTGTTTTCATTGGTATTCCTAAAAGGCGTTGAGGAAGAAAATGATGCCCCAGGAGTAAGTGAGGGAACATTCCATTTTCGTTCTTAGCCTATCACTCGGTTGTTCATATCTTGTACAAGTTGTAAGAGGGAAGACATATATGTTTGTTTCACAGAGTCTCCTTTAGGGAGATATGTTATTTCAAGTAGCTCTTCGTACTCTAGGCAAGTGTGGAGAGCGGAGCCAAGATTGTCAATAGCCTTTTCTTCGATCTTATGACGATAAGGAGAGGGAAGCACATTATAGTAATGCATGAAGGAGGCTTGGTTATGGGGGCGGATTAGTTCATCGATTTGATTGTACAGTTTGGTTAAGAAGAGGTTAAAGGACTTGATAGTCTCGCCATCTTTGTAAGAAATATTGTTATATTCCCTCAACTGTTCGGTCGGGCTCTTAGATTGTCCATAAGTGGACTTGAACCAATAAACCAACTCTTCCCAAGTGAAAAGGATCTTTTGGAGGGAGATCAAAGAAATCGGTTGTTGCTTTCCCTTCAAGGGAGTTGACAAATAAGCGCATGCATGTATCGTTATCGTTAGCTCCGATATTATGACAAACATTAGAAAATGCCACTAGATGTTCCTTTGTAGAGACAATGTTATTTCTCGAGAACCTAGGAAGATGCTCCTTAAACTTGGGTAGCGGACGAGTAGCGAGTGCTAGATTCATGGGAGAAGATACATGCCATGGGGTGGTCGTAGCATCTTCCTCAAACTGAAAAAGCCCGTATTTTTATATAACTTTAGTAGGGTTGGTAGCAGATTGGATAGGAACTTGATGGCTATATAAACTACCAATTACCGATGAGGCTGAAGGTTGGGATGATGAAGCACCTCCAGCACCACTAACACCACCTGTGGATGCCATTTTGGGAGTGATGGGTAAGGGAGAAAAGGGTGAACTGCCAGAGTCAGACAGAGACCTCCTGAGTGTGCTTTCTTAGGCCAACAAAATGGCTTTCCTCCTTCCTATTTCAATGATAGGAATAGCTTCAGGGGACAATCCTCTTCTTCTTCTAGAAATGTGAGGATTCGAGGACATGAAAATGAAAACCAAAGACTTAGAAGAAGGGAGGTTATTGTTGATTTCTAGGTTTCCTTGCCTGGCTTTCCAGCGTTCACAGATACTTATATCTTGTTCCACTACTTCCCAAGAGAGTTCAAGTTCGGCCCGAGTACTAGCAATTTCTAAAATGGTATTGAATAAAGTCAAGGCAATGCTAGTCTCAAGTATACATGGAGACCAAAAGCGAAAAAGTAACAAGGTCATGAAAACACATGTATGAGACAGAACAACAATTTGATTTTATTTCATTATGAGATACCGAAAGTGTATTTCTCTCTACAAACCCCTCCGAGGGTATGGACCATAGTCAAATTTAGATATCTCCGATGGGCACCATACAAAAAGACTCCAACAGTAAGATAAAACTGAAATCAATGATCTGGATTAGCGTGCCACAAATTGCTATTGTTTTGACTCTGCAAGGTATTCTTTATCATTCATGAAAATTAATTCACAAACAAACAAGAATACACAGACTATCAAGGATGAATCAACACCTCAAAAACAAGCGGTTGAAAAGTATAATTCAGTACTGAACCTTCTTGTCTACAATGAGACCCTGTTGTCAACAACAAGATTAGGCTTTCAAGTAAACTCAGAAATGAATGAAAATTGAAACTATCTAATTTAACTAAAGAGAAAACCTTAGTCTTGTATCTCTCTCCTTCTATTCTCCCTTTGTCTCTTCATGCAATTGAGCTTTTATTCTTTCCCAATCAGTTGAAGTAGTTCAACTACTTTCTTTAGTTAAGTCAAATTGACTTAACAAATTAGTTTAGGAGAAATAAATAATAATAATATACAAATAAGAGTCTTAATTAATAATGATCAAATATGTGGGACCCCTTGTGACTCCCATTATTTATTCTTTTTACCATTAAATGCAAAATATATATAAAAAAAATCATTTAGACCATATAACACCCTTGTAACTACCGTGGATATCACTTACACTGAATATTAAATATCAACCATAATTTATATCATATCCCAAAAAAAATGTTTTCACATTATCCACAAAATATCGAAAAATAAGGCTTGTTGTCCAAAACATATTGAAAACCATTAAGCGTTTTGTTCATGACATAAAATCATAAAAAAAAACATTTAGAACTCATACTTGCTTCTTTGTGAGGCATATTTCCTCTTCTCACTGTTGTCCCCAACTGACTTCTCTTGAGTGGCCTTTGGTTCGTTAGACCTTTGAGGTTGTATTTCACTAATCACATGGGAGCAGTCATCCTTGAGGTGGAGGTGGGAAGACACAGATTTAGAGGAGTCAGTGGATGGACTAGAGGGGGAAGCCGTTGTTTTTCCTTTGTCTTGCACATGTTGCAGAATGTCGGTTTTTAATCTCTTGCTAGCATGCGAGGATTGTACTGTCGAAACAACAGGAGCAATTTGCACATTGGGGTTAATTGGTGGTGGTAAAGGCAATGACACAGGGGGCCATCCACGGCGGTGGGAGACAGGATGGTGGACAATTTCTTGCCAACCGTCATTTGTGAGGATTTCAGGTTGCAAAGACACATGTGGGGGTACAGGGATTCCAGGAAAATCCGGAGGTTGTTGGAAAATGCGTCTTTCTAGTTGAGGGTGCAGTATCCCATGGCGAACCCAATTAAAGAACCCAACTTGGAACAACTGGTTCAATTCTTGCGGGTCAGCGTCAAAATGGATAGAAAATCTAGGTCTCATATGGCCTCAATTCCAATTTCTCATGCCTCTGTTATTTTGACCATTGTTGCCTCTACTGAAAAAGCTCATCCTATAGCAACAGTTTTTCAGTAATGAAGCTCTTAATAAACCATACATGAAACTCTACTTACATGAATCGAAAGTTGGATCTAAAATTAACATGAGATACATGCAAATCCATCCATAACACATCATTTATTAATTGCCATGTGAACAGGGAATGATAGGGTTCATGGGAAATATGGAGGGAGTGTAATTAGCGAAAAATGATAGAATGGTGGGGAAAACTTACGGATACCCTTCCCCTTTCCTTTCCCCTAGGGTCTCTTAGATCGCCTCCCAGGAGTGAACTTAGTCACCCCCCACGTGCTGGACCTACATCGAGGTGACATTCGGTGTAGTGTCCCATAGTTATAGCATTTTCTTTGTGGTTGGGTCGGGATTTGCCCAACCTACAACTTGTGCGATAATATTTTGGCGTCATTGTCGGGGAGGATTTTGAATCCTCTTTGGAACCCTAACGACACTTTGGCAAGCTATCCCGAAGCCTTTTCCCTAGCTTGCCTGACGACTCCAACCAAGGGACGTTCCCTTTCCACCTCTCTTGATGAGCTCTTCTTGAAACTCATATGGTGACTCCACCTTTCTAGAACCCACTTTTTCCTTTTTCACCTTTCATCCCTTGATGAGCCTTGAGCTCATCTGGCGACTCCATTGAGGTATTACCCTGGGTAATGGAGCCATGGCCTCATGGGACTTACCATGGGCATTCCATATGGTTTATTCATCCTTTGATGTTCAGGATATTCCTGAATATCCAAATCATTGCTCCACAGAGTGGAGGGAAAGTTTCCCTAAATTTAATGGCGATCCAGCTCTAGCAATCACCCATGTCGTCAATTATATGAAATATGCTTCAAGCCTAGATGTGCTACATGAGGATATCCTAATGAAATTTTTTGTATCTTCACTGGAATCTAGTCAAAGAGATTGGCTCGCACACTCATGTAATCCAAAGAGTATCCCTTCTTCTACAAAGCTCATTGAAGAATTTCTCAGGCATTATCGACCAGCTACTCAGAGTTTGCAAGATGTTTTCCAAGAGCACAAACACACCCTTTGCAGAGAAGGCTTTCCTGTGGATGAGGATGAAGAAAAGCTTGAAGAAGATGCGGATGAGACATATGATGAAGACGAAGTATCTTCCCTTCCACTTGATCAAGACATCTAGATATCTGCTTCTCTTGCACAACAAGAAGAGAATATGATGAGTTATAATCCTTTTGAAAACTTTGATGATACTTTGTTCCATAACATTGGAAATGAAGAAAATTGCCAAAAGGATCAAGTTATCCAGTCTTGTGAAGGCCTGAATGAGATTTTTGAAGAAAATGAAGTTATCCAGTCTTGTGAAGAAGTGATAAGCTCCTATGATGCAAATGAATTCGTGGAACAACCCTCGGATATAATTGACAAACACATTGATGATTTCATACATGTTGGGAGACATAGATGGGATGTGGCTTGCTTCATTATTGATAGAGATCCCATTAGGACATTGAGGGTAGCTCTCAAGCAGAGGAGGTTGAAATGTCATCTTCAGAGGACTGGTCTCCATGCATGTATGATTCAGATGTTTGGCAGCCTAGTGATGACATGGTTACAGATTTGTTCTTCCCATTTGAGGATGACTTGCCGCAGCATGATCTTCATTCATCCCTTGACGCATACCCTTTTGAAGATGAAGATTTGTTCCATGAGGACTTTCAGTCATTGTGCTCAAATTTTGATAGACATCAAGTCGTGGCCACCCCAAAGCAATTCAAGGTCCACACTACCAAACTGAATCACTTTCATGTTGAGACTTTCGGCAGGGACTTGCAGAAAAAGAAGAGATGTTTCCCAAGTCCGACGGAAGAGTTTTTCTCTAAGGATGTACCTTACCCCATTTCCTCTTGTTTGGGAAATCATAGGGTTTTCTTGGGATCTCTTGTCCTTTCTCAGCCTTCAAGGAACAGTGATTTGTTGAGTGAAGATGAAGACGAGTCGTCATCTACATATGGTAGCCCTCTTCAGAATTGGATTGATCAGGCTTGTGGCTACACTTTCTAGTAGGATGATCGGGTCGATATTTTCTCTTTCCAGCAAGATTTTCTCCCTCCCACCCATCTCCATGAGTTTCATTTTATGATGGATTTTGTCTACTTATGCTCATGATTATTATGTCGTGGACTTATCTTTGTTGTTTCACATGATTAAGCACAGGGGGAGATATCTTGATGAAATGATGAACATGTGGTTGCACTGGTTGTATGATCCCACCTAACATCACCCATCACCTGATCTTCAGGGCCCCAAGGCCCAGGAAAGTAGGCACAGGTCTACCAGGAGATGTTGCGGTTCTCATGCACTCTACAGCGAGCACATCTCCCCAAGTAGGAGCCAGATGTTATCCCCATTTTGTGGATAACTAAGGAGATTATGTATCGAGGCCCTCAAGTTGCAGATATGGAGTGTCGAGAGACTACATGTCCAGCGGTACCCTTTTGCACAGTTGGAGACTGTAATGTTCCCAAGCCAATTTTTTCGCTTGGAACACTAACTGACCACTGCTTTGTTTGTATGTTTGTGTGTGTTTGCAGGCTAGCCTCTCAAGTTTCGGCCTTAGGGTTATATTCAATTATTAAGCACAAATATGTAGATATATTCAGTGCAAATACAAGATCTAACCACTACACAAGATATGGAACCTATTATCCCCCACTTTTAGGGATAACTAGGAGATCATGTCTCGAGGCCCACAGGTCCTAGAAATGGAGTACCGAGAGCCAGATTGACTTTAACATGGCCCTGGAGGGCCTATCTTTTCTCCCTTAGAACGCCTCTACCTTGCCAGCAGCAACAAC
The DNA here is from genome assembly GCA_009831015.1 of Picea engelmannii. Lineage (NCBI taxonomy): Eukaryota > Viridiplantae > Streptophyta > Pinopsida > Pinales > Pinaceae > Picea > Picea engelmannii. The sequence continues at coordinate 175,515 of ML779517.1, read as the reverse complement.
ATCCATCACCATTGGCTTGATCTTGTGTCAGAGATGGTTCTTGCTCCATGAGGTAATGAGTCCAGGTATCATGGTATGTGTCACTCTGATCTCCAAAACCTTTGAATATGTGCATTTAATTCCTTTTGTTTCTAACAAATTCTTGGATCTTATGTTTGCCCACTTGACCATGTCTGGGGGGAATGACAGAATGCCCTAGTAAGCATGTGTCTATAGGTTTTGGTTTGCCACTGGTGGGATTTCTGAAAAGCCATCACCCTCTCCTCTCATAGCACCACTTTTTCATCTTGCTTCCCGCTCACCTATCCCATTACACTTGTCCGGGCACTGGGTTGACCTATCATTTGAGGATTGCACTTTATCTAGTGGGAAGAAGGGGCTAAAGGCCCAGAAGGTAAAAGCAAACTGGCAAAAGATAAAATCCTTAGAATAAAACCTCGAGATGCTTCGTCCAGGGATCCCCGAGAAAGCCATAAAAGGCTTCTTAGCAAGAAACAAGAGGGACCCGTAAAAAATAATAAAACAAGACCTAGTCAGAGGATAGGGGGTCTCATCACAAGCCAGCCTATTAGGTCCATGGGTACCTAGCAGTATGACATTACCACCAGTTGGTTACCATGCCAGGGTAGTGACTCTTGGTTGCATGGCCAAGGGAAAGGGGGTCTCATCACGAGCCATCCTTCTCATTTCTATGAAAGTACTTGTGGGTAACGTTGTCACCACTAGTCACCACGCAAGGGCAGTGTCTCCTGATTAGCCTCTTGAAGAAAAAGAGATAAAGAATAAAAGAATAATGAATAATGAATAAAAGGCATGTATGGGCTTGGAAAAAATTGCATCCAAGACAGGTGCAGCGCGCCTTCTATAAAGGCACCCATAGATAAAGCTTTGCACCCTCTGCTCTCACTTCACCCACTCGCTTGGACATCCCTTATCCACATCACCCACTTACATGGCTCAGATGAGGTCTCTTCCGGAAACTTTCCTCTTCCAGTGGACACTAGCCCAATAGGACGCCCTGTCACTTTCTCCAAACTTCTATTGCAGGCTTGTATAATGTCTCTGAACTGTTAACTAGGGTAATAGGGGTTTTATGCACATGTTTAATAATATTGATGATGAGATGTGAGTGACATTCCTATGATCCCTGTGACTTATGAGCGCATGTGTTAATGGTTAAGCTATTATGATAGTTCTTTGCATTTCAATAAATAACAACAACATAAGACAAGATCACTGAGAAATACACAATCACAAGAGACACAGCATTTATCCTAGGAAACCCTCTAGGGGAAGAAAACCCAGCAAAACTTCCTTATTATAGATTGCCAATACAATGCCAAGAGATAACTCAAGCTGAAAGAGAAAGTCCTCTCCAAAAGATGCGCCACTCTCTCTCTCTCTCTCTCTCTCTCTCTCTCTCTCTCTCTCTCTCTCATTCTTCTCCAACTGCAATATATGGATGCACACGAATATATCTTCACGAACTCCGACATAACGACTTGTACTTAGAAATAGCACCAGTAGAGGACACCAGAGTCTAGCTTCTGCTTCTTCTATAGGACATCAGAGTCCAATGCCAGCCCTAGGGCCTTTTTCCTCTAAAGGAAAATCCATATCTAGAGCCATCACCTTTGCTCGTAAAAAGGGAAGAGGGAATCGTTAGTTTATTTATCTTATTTCATTGTAGATGATTCATGATGATGAGATACATTTATTATATTTTTTTATGATATTTTGAGGCTTTAGAGTCGGGACATGATTCACTATTGATCTATGATGTTTTCGAGTTTACTAGACATCTTATACATCTTATACATCTTATATATCAGTTCTTTTTTCATATTTATGTGGAAATGCATTTATTTGATGTTGTTGATCCTTTAGATATTTAAAAAATTAAAAAATAAGAATATTTTTCTATTTTTTTCCTTCTTATGACATGTTTTGATATTTTTCGATATTTTTCTCGATGTTGCCAATATTTTCATTTTCAAACCCTCGACGATATTTTCACCAACACGATGTTGGTAACACTATTTTAAATTTGCACAATTATTAACATTTAATTTAAATCATATTACTCTACTCCTATCATTTTTACATCCTTAAAATTTTCTCTCCTTAGAATCTTTTCCCAATCCATGCATCTTGAACTATTTTAAAAGCTTAATCTTCCTAATTGCTGTAAAATTTCAGACCTCACCCAGTTTCCAGTCTCGTTGATTTTCAGCTAATGTTTAATGCCCAAACCTAGTTTTATGATAGCGAAATAAACTCAGCATATAAACAAATTTTTAGAACTGAAACATGAGGATTCTGAACGATCTTTAATGCAGAAATAAAAACATATCGGAAGCACAATATTCAGAAAATTTGTGCACAGTAATTTTTGGTTTAACAACAACCCGGGAAAAACCCACAAGGGGAAAACCAGTGAGAGAGGGAATTTTATTATTTCAGAGGTCTGAGGAAATTCCTTTTACAGCAGTCATTAATATCATAAATTTAAATACAGACTTATCTCAAAAACCGTGCCAAGCTTCCTCTTCAAAAATCTAAGCCAAACTCCTCGAAATTCGTGACAAAATTTCCTATACTTATGTACAGGTCAGCTCCTCGATTTTTGTGTCTTTTCTAGCTGTACGACCACCTCAAAATTTGTGCCAAAAGTTGCAGCACAAATTTTGTGCATTAAATGCATGTACGGATGCCTTGGGATTCGTGCCAATCACCCAGAAAATACACTAAACTTCCTCCTTGATTTCTTTGCAGTAAAAATAGTTGTATGGCCTGCCAAAATCTGTACGGTACAGCCTACTGAAATTGTTGTACCTTGTCTCGATTTCTGTGCCAATATTAAATTGTACGGCCTGCTGAAAATCCGTACAGTACGACCTTCATTAATGGTTGTACTCTCCTCGATTTGCATGCCAAAGTGTTCCTTGATTTTTGTGCTAGTATACTTCCTTGGAATGCGTGTCCTAGTTCAGTAAATGGCCTCCTTCAAATCGTCCTCTTCTCCTTTCTCTCTCTACAAATGAATACATTAACCCTAGAAAGGGTGCGCCCTCCTACCCTAGTCAACCTCATGAGGGAATATCAAGAGTCATCTCATCCAACGGTGGAGATTGGACGAGATCAATGGTGGAAATAAATTCGCTTAAGTCACCCACTTTCCCTAAGTCTCAAAAAGTCACCTTTTAATTTGTCTCTCACAAATTAAATGACCAGGGTCTACATTAGGCAATTTCTCACCCCTTAGGTGCCTAGGTGATGAGAAACACTTGACTAGGTACTTTTTAATTATTTTAACACTCCCTCTTATCGAGGAAAGTGTTACTCACCACTCCAAGCTTGTCCCTAAAGAATACAAACTTGCCTTTGCCCAAGGCTTTGGTGAGTATGTCCGCAACCTACTCATCTGTAGATATGTACTGTAGCTCAACTGCTCCTCTCTGAACATAATCTCGGATGAAGTGATAATGAATCTCAGTGTGCTTAGACCTGCCATAAAAAAATGGATTCTCAGAGAGTTTAATACAACTTTGATTATCACAGTAAATCATAGTAGGCCTCAACTGCACACCAAACAATCCCACTAGCAACTTGCGAAGCTAAAGGGCCTCACAACTGGCCTGACTGACAGCCATATACTCAGCCTCTGCAGAACTCAAAGCCACTGACTGTATCTTCTCATTGAACCAAGACACCACTACTAAGCCCAATCCGAAACAACACCCAGAAGCACTCTTCTGGTCACTGACACATCCTGCCCAATCTGAATTTGTATAGCTCACCAATCGAACTCCATCCCCTCTTTGATAGTCCAGACCATAATCCACTGTACCACAAAGATACCTGAGCACATGTTTAATTGCCACCCAATGCACTCTCCTAGGCTCCACCATGAACTGACTAAGAGTGTTGACATCAAAACAAATATTTGGCCTGGTATTGACCAAATACATCAAAGAACCGATCAACTGACGATATAAAGTGGAATCAACCAACTGTGACTCAGAAACATGAAGCTTCTTCCAGTTGGTAATCATGGGAGTGGCCATGGGCCTACAATCCTCCATCTGAAATCTCCTCAGAATGTCACAAACATACATCCCCTGTCCCAGGAAGATGTGTCTAGGCTCCTGCCAAACCTCCAATCCCAAAAAATAATGCATCAATCTAATATCAGTCATCTCAAAGTCTGAAGCAAGGCTCTCCTTGCAGCTAGTGATGAGTCTCTCTACCCCTATAATAAAAATATCATCCACATATAGCAAGACAATGAGAGGATCCTCTCCAGCCACAATGAAGTATAGGTTGGAATCCGCCTCACTCTTCTCAAAGCCCAACTGCTGGAAGTAGGCATCAATCCTAGAATACCAAGCTCTTGAAGCTTGTTTCAGCCCATACAATGCCTTCTTCAATCTGCACACATGAGAATCTCTCCCATGCACCTCAAAGCCCAATGGTTGCTCAATATACACCTCCTCCTGTATGAGACCATTCAGAAATGCGGTCTTCACATACATCTGGTGGATCTTCCAACCCATCTCTGTTGCAATAGAGATCACTGACCTGAGCGAGGTATATCTATCAATCGGTGCGAAGGTCTCATCATAATCAACTCCCTCAACCTGTGAGAACCCTCGATCCACAAAGCGAGCCTTGTACTTCTCAATGCTACCAACTGCAGCATACTTGAGTTTATAGAGCCACCTGGAAGTCACCACTGACTTCCCCTCAAGTCTAGGAACAATCTCCCAAACATCATTCTTCATGATGGAATTGTACTCTTCCATCATGGCACCTCTCCCAACCTGTCTATCAGTAGCCTCCTCAAAAGTGGAAGGCTCAGACTCCCTAATGTTGCTCACCATCGCGATGTAGTTGAAAAATCTCTCAGGAGGTTTACTCTCCTTCACAGCCTGCCTGGGATTCCCCACTGAACCCTATGCCTCCCTCAAGGTATCCTGAAGCCACTTGGGCTTCCTCCTCTCTGAAGTAGTGTCCCGTGGAGGGGACTCTCCCTACTCAACCCCATCACCTGAAGACTGTGACCCTAAAGTAGAATCTGGAGAACTCGATCCTGAAACCTGTGGACCAGTAACCTGTGATCTTGACATCTGTGGCCCTGTAACCTGTGGACCAGTCGTCACCGAAACTAGTGGTCCCGAACTCTGTGTCACTGAAGTTTGTTGTGGACTCACCTGAATCTAAGGTGTTGAATGCTCACCCCTCTCTATCCCTCGTGACTTCCTAAAGGCTCCATCCTCCTCAAATCTCACATCCCTTCTCAAAACTGTCTTCCTCAGGGAAGGGATGTATATGCGGAAAGCCTTCGAAGTCTCGCTTTGTTGGACAACTGAGAGGGGGGGGGTGAATCAGTTGTTACCGTTCTTAAAAAATTATGCTTATTTTAAACTCTTTACAAACCACTCAATGACAATCACAATAATGCAGGGAGGTAAGCAATAGAATATTCAACATCGATCACACACATGAAATATACAAAGACATTTCCTGAGGAAACCCATAAAGGGAAAAACCTCTTCTTCTTGATATGATAAGTAATCTTTATTTTATGTACATTATCATTCTTATGAGCACCAACTCATTGTGAGGCTACCAACTCTGTTCTGCATGTTGCAACTTGCTGAGAGCACCGACTCTATGGTTTCTCTAGCACCCAATAGAAGGAAGCACCAACTCCCTAGTTTCTCTAGCACCCACTATAAGGAAGCACCAACTCCCTAAGTGTTCCAACACTAACTGGATGGAAGCACCAACTTCCAGTCACACAGGCACCGACCTGTATAACAGAGAACAATAGTTCTTCCTTGCACCACCCTGCCACCCTGGTTTTTCTGGTTGCAACCAAATGGAAGCTACAACTCCCTGTGTTCAAGCACGCACTTGGAACTCTGAGGACACCAATCCTCCCTAGCACCTCCCTAAAACCCTAAAATATAAATCTTTTCTTTTTACAACTTTATCACAGTGATAGAGCATTTATCTATGGCTTACTAGTCTCATCACTGTTCTGCTACACTGATCTGCTCTGCCTCCATCAGTGTCTCTCTCCTCCCGTATGTTGCGCTTTCTATTCTTCTCTCATATATCCATTTATGTTCCTTTCTTCTTCTGCACTTCAGCTCTTGCACACCGCATGCTTCTACCCACATGAATCACACTCCACAGCAGCCACCATCTATTCTTTGTTCTGCGTTTTTATACTCTCTGTGCACCTTCTGCATCCTTCATGCGCAATACCTCTGCATGCTCCTCACTGTGTCATTGTTCTTCCCTACAGGTTGTTCACTACAGCTCTCCCTCGCTCCTGCATATCTCGACAGTAGAATCACTTCGCTTCTATGTTATGCATGCATTTCTCACGTCGAGTCATCTCCTGATCATCATGGCAACTCTTCATCTTCTCTGGCGGTTCTGTTGCCTGTGAGTTCATCATCAGTGGTCGTTATGTTGAGATTCCTTAGCTTCTATGGTAGTCGAGACTCTTTGTCTTCTCTGTCAGTTACAGCCAGTCAACTATGGTTTCTTTGGCTTCTAGCCCCTTCCTTCGCGTGACCACCGACGGTGACCAAGCGCTTATCCAAAAGGTGTTTCCCGATTTTTGTCTAGTGAGCGTTGGCTCCATTTCACGATATGACCTTGGGCTATGAGCTTCATGTGACCAAGCGATTGCAGGCGCGTCCAAAGGTGGTTTAAACCAAATTGCTTTTTTCCCCGCAATTCACCACGAGCCTCCACGCATCCTTTCTCCAAAACCATGGTTTCAATTGCGGCCCTCTCATGAAAAATTAAGGCTCAAGCATGTTCTGGCCCCGCAATGGAGCATGACCATCGATCTCACGATCTTGACGGTGCTCTTGAACGAACGGTTCAGATCTGTCCTCTCAAGTCTGTCGACCAAATCTCTCCCTCCTCCATCAACGGCTAAGTTTTCCTTTGTGATCCAGGCTCCGATAGATTCAACTCTCAAACCCTGTTGCTGTTGACTAGATATCTTTCGGAATGTAAGATCTGCTAACATATGTCCTCTTCAATTGACGGCTCTGCACTCTTTCCTTTGTCCACGCGCAATCCTTGGTCTCAGCAATCAGATGACACGTGTCCGAGATCGATTTCGCGATCCGGGCTCCGGGAGCTTCAATTCTCAAGTTCTCGTTTGCTCCCAGAGCATTTCACTTGGAGTCCACGATCCAACGACGCGTGTCCCTCTCGTTTCAACGGTCAATATCTCCTTCATGTCTCCGGACTTCAGAGATTTCAATTCTCAAACTCTCGTTTGTCCTTCCTTTTCTTTTTCCCGGAGTTGACAATCTATTGACGCGTGTCCTCTTTAATCCAACGGCTATCATCCACTCCGAGACTTCGGCCTCCAACAATCTCAAACCTTTCGCCTTCATGTTTTCCCGGAGAAGTTTCGCACAGAGTTCGGGATCCATTGACACGTATCCTACAACAAGATCAATGATCGAGAATACACCCGAAGTGATCTTCAGATCAGACAACTCGTATCCACTTCAGGTCTTCGACATTCGGGACTTCGGGTCTTTGGTCGAGTACTGGTGCTAAAACTCCCGAAGCAAAACTCCTGGAGTGACGTAACTCTTGCGTCACTCAATGACATGTCACGAGCCGAGCAGCTGCCACGTGTCACTCAGATTTGTGATTTCTACGTACCTAAAATGTCGAATCAACTTGACACTTATCATTATCTGATTGCGCTACGTGTCCTTGCTGACGTGGTCTACCACATGTCTTTGAGGACGAGATTTGTTGACGTAATCTGTTGACATAGATCTCCCTAATCTAACGGTCATTGTCTGATCTCCAGATCCAATGGCTGACAGAACTTCGCATTCCGGGGATTTCAAATCTCAAACATTCAAGAGCGTAACCTCCCTGCATCTTTATATCCAAAGTGAATGTTGTTCATTCGATCAGGATCTTGAATCGACTGCTCGATCTTTCTGTGATGCAACTTTGCTAGCTTATCCTGTCCTTCCACTCGAAATTGATACGATGGCTGACGGAACTTCGCATTCTGGAGATTTCAAATCTCAAACTTTCCCGAGTGTAAACTCCTCACATCTTTAGACCCGAACTAATCGTTGTTCGTCGATCATGTTCTCAGATCAACGACTCGATCTTTCTGTGCGCTCCTCCTGTCTGGATATTGATCCGACAACCATTGTCGCTCCTCCTCTTGAGCTTTGGCTTTCTCAAAACTCTAAGTGTCCAAGGCCACGACCTTTGATCCTTCTGCGAGCCTTGATGTATGGGATCTTGTCTGCGCATCTCAGAATGTTATTTCTCCTGAGCTTTGATCTCTACATACTGTTTGCTTCTTCACCTGAGCTTACGTTGTTCCTGTTTTTGCCATCGATGCACACTCTGATCTTGCCATCAATGACAAGCACACTCTACCTGTAAACATGCCAACATGCTTTACCAAACAAAGATCCCTCTCTGTCATGGGTTCTAGCTTTGTCCTCTTCTCAGAAGGGACATGTGAATATGCAAGGCACCCAAAAATCCTAAAGTGCCCCACCTCAGGCTTCTTCCCAGAGAAAGCCTCATAGGAGTCATACTCCCCACTGCTCTGTGTGGACTCCTATTCTGCAAATAAACTACAGTGTAGCATGCCTCAGCCCAAGGAAATAGTGGCAACCCCGGATCATGTAGCATGGCTCTCGCAGCCCCAACTATGGCCCTGTTCTTCCTCTCAGCAACCCCATTCTGTTATGGGTTGTAAGGAACAATCAACTCTCTCTCGATGCCCTCTCCTACACAAAAGTCCATGAACTCCTTGGAGGTATACTCACCCCCATTCTCTGTCCTTGGAACTTTGATTTTCTTCCCAGTCTGGTTCTCCACAAGAGCTTTGAACTCTTGGAACCGATTAAAGACATGTCCTTTGGTCTTCATGAAGAAAATCCAAGACTTCCATGAAAAGTCATCAATCCAATAATCCAACGAAGAGGAGCAAGATCTCTCCCATAATCCAATAGAATACAACGAAGATGTAACCAGAAATGTGAATTATGAGGATGAAGCACCAGTGATCGCTCCTCAGTCTGATGAAGCTCTCCAAGATCCTATCACTCCTACACAAGATGAAGAGAATGAGGTAAGTCATTTTGATTCTTTTGATGATACCTTGTGCTATGACTCAGAGAATGAAGAAGGAGTGGAACCCTTGGACGAGCTAGATCCCCTATGTCTCAAGACTGAAGATGTAGAGGCAGATCTTCCACCTGATGATGCTATCCAGATACTTGAAGCTCTTGCACAGGAAGGATTAAGCGAGGTAAATTATTCCCCCTTCCAAGTTTTGAGTGGTTCTTTGCCTTATGACACAGAGAGTAGAGAAGTATTGGATGTTTTGACTCCTCCATGTTATGATACTGATACCGACATAGCTGATTTTGACGAGTTCATACATGTTGGAAGACGTAGGTGGGATGCGTTTAGTTATGATGCAGATCCCATCTATGACATAAAAGGTCATCCCCAAACGTTGCCTTCGCAAGTGTCACAGCAAGCTCTTGAACAGTGGCAACAGGGAGATGATATTTTCACTGACTCTCCACAAACACCCAAGGTTGGCCGAGTACAACATTTTGCTGATGATTTCCGGTCTTACCTTGAGGCCTTTGATGAGTACTCCTCCGAGCACTTAGATTTACCCTATGAAGATGACTATCAACCGCCACTATGCTCGTATTTTGATAGCAGTAAAAACATTGTTTGCCTAAAGAAGGACTCTCATGAATTTTCACCCCAGCCACCTCTTATTACTTTGTCGTGCTTTTCTATTAAAGGTGTGGTTGCGAAGTACCTTTTTTATGTTGAGTTTCCTCCTAGGCAAACCCTAGACTCCAAGGAATGTTTGGGTACTGCAAGTCTGAGTCAGTTATCCCAGTTTTTCAACTTCCCTTTGATAGTTTTCCAGTCAACCCCAACTTCGGAGCGTGAGGATGTCTTAGGTAGCCAGTTTACAGGCCCTTTGGGTCAGTTGTCTGAACCTTGCATTTTTCATGACCCTTTCTTGAAGTGGATTGAATACTTTCCTCATAGATGGACTTGGCAGGATTTTGTCCCTCCCACCCGCCTCCATGAGTTAGACTTTGAGATTCCTGATAATGTGATATATATTCTAACTCGTGACGTTTTTGTGCTTTATTTATCACTGTTTTGGTTTATGATGAAGCACAAAGGCAGGTATCGGGGAACGTTGTTGGGTTGGCTTCACTGGTTGTTTGACTATACCAACATGCAACCAACAAGTAAGTACAGGTAAGTGTTTTCCTTTCTATTTGCATTTATGATTACTTTATATGCATATATTATATTTACGGGGTGGCAATACCACCCCACCTTTGTTGTTGATGTTTCTTTTCAAGTGTGAGCAGGTCTGCAGGTTTATGCCAGAGATGTTGAGGTTTCTCATGCGCTCTACAGTAAGCACATGTCCCCGAGTTGGAGCCAGATGTTATCCCCGATTTCTAGGGGTAACTAGGAGATCATGTCTCGAGGCCCACAGGTCATATACATGGAGTACCGAGAGCAGGATTGACCTAACCATGGCCCTGGAGGGCCCATCTTTCTTCTTCTTCACTAGACTTGTCCTGTTAGCAGCAACAGTTTCCATCACCATCGGGGCTTGGACTTGCATCCGAAAAGACTCTTGCTTCATGAGTTAATTGGTCCAGGTATCATGGTATGTGTCATGTTTGATCATTATAACTTTCGTATATATGCATCAGGTTCCTTGCATTTCTGACAACTGCTTGGATCTTACACTAACCCACTGGACCATTGTTTGGGGGACTAACGAGGTGACCTAGAAAGCTTGTATCCATGGGTTTTGGTTAACCATCAGGGGGGATTTGAAGAGCCATCGTCCGCTCCCACCATACTATCACTTTACATCTTATCTCCCATACATCCATCCCATTCCCCTAGTCCGGGCATTAGGATGACCTACTTGAGGGGTTACACTTCGTCCTGCGGGAAGAAGGGGCTAAAGGCCAAGTGGGTAAAAGCAGCTGGTAAAAGATAAAAGCCATAGGAAATAAAACCTAGAGATGCTTCGCCTAGGGATCCTCGAGAAGGCAATAAAAGGCCTCTCGACAAGAAACAAAAGGGACCCAAAGAAAAATAATAAAAACAAGACCTAACCAAGAGGATGGGAGGTCTCATCACGAGCCGACCCATTATGTTCATACATATCTAGCAGTATGACATTGTCATTATCTGGTCACCACGCCAGGGCAATGACCTTTGGTTGCATGGCCAAGGGAAAGGGGGTCTCATCACGAGCCAGCCTTATCATTTCTGCGAAAATACCAGTGGGTAACACTGTCAGCTCT
>ML779516.1:545182-618842 GCA_009831015.1 Picea engelmannii | reverse complement strand
AATTATATCATTAAGAATCATAATTTGTTATTCTCAAAACTTTTGTGATTATTCGAAAGAAAATTTTTTAAATTTAGTTAGATTTAACATAAGTATAAAGCGGTAAAGTGGAATTTTGATGTTGTAGAATTTACTAAAAAAAAACTTATAAAACTTGTATTGTATAAAGTTTTAATATTTTATATTTATAATAAGACTGCAAAATGGGCCTTTCTTTCTTAAATGATGCTTGTTTGTTTGTTATGCAAACATGGAAATGTCATCTTTTGCATCTATGGTACACCAAAACCTTTCTTTACAGATCCACACCATCTTAAGGCTCAAAATCATATTCATGGTCTTTGTTACACATTGCAAACTAACATCTTCCCACAGTAATTTTATTTTATAGCAAATGTATAAAATAATTATTGAAGTTAAAGGTAGAAAATTCAAGGGCAATTTTGATACTTTGCTAATGAAAAACACTCTGAGATGTCATTAGAGAAAGGCTCATAGGAACGAAGAGGTGTCTCACTAAGGAGGCTCGGAACATCAGATTACGTTTACTTTTTAACGTTAAAATTTAAAAATGAAATACAATCCAAATTTTAAATACGAATCGGACCTTGGTCAAGCTTCAAATTCCCAAACATGTGTGTCCTCAGACCAAGTAAATAGGGTTGCTTCATACTGTTGAAACCACGACCTTACACTTGTTCATCCAAACTGGCCTTCTGAATTATGTTTTAAATATATACTATATATTACAAAGCAAAAGTGTGCATTCATTCATAAAGAATTTCACACCATTTATTTTCACGAACATTAATTATATCACCATAGTACAAAATTTACAATAAAGAAGCCCAATTTTTGGCTCAAGGCCAAAGACGAAAAGCTATAGTGTGCAGATTCTATCTAATACTGAAAATATTATTTGAGGCGCCTTTGAAAGCTTCAAACATGGAGCTCATGTCTGCCTCCGGTGGCAGCGAATGTGTTGACAAGAGCGAGGGCATTACTTATCAATTTGCACACATTTTGCACGTGGTCGGTGACCATGGTTGTAACATTCCCGTTGGCATTGAGATCCTGAAAGCCATTGAGCAAGGTTGCGCTCATCCACGTCTGCACGTTGCTCATATGAAACTGGAACAGAGGTATGTGATGACTATTTAAGATTTGCTAGCTCTCATGTTGTTGGACTACTAGTACTTTTGCTAAATAAACAACTGAAAGAATACTCATGGGAAAAATCAAGCAGATACCCTCGTGCGTGGGATACAAAGACCCGGCCAGCACTCAACTCTATGACCTGGAGCAGCTATGTGAGATCAGGAAGATAGGCATGTCCATTTTCTCAAAGGTGCAACTCTTCTTCTGCCTTTTCATAACCCCTTTCAGGGATGAAATACTTACCATCGAGGGGGGCGAAGAAAAAAGAGTAGGTTTTTATATATATAAAGAGAGAAAACATGCCAACCTACACATGGTTTTGTGTAGTCATCACCTGCTTTAGCGTGTATTCATCACCTGCCTCGCTTGACAAACAGTTCACTGCAGGGGAAATTAATGAGGCGGAAGGCGGCAAGAGAAAATTAATGAGGCAGAAAGAAAAAATGGCAGAAGTTTTAAATTTTCATAGCCAGCAAATAGTTCATGGCAAGGAATGTTAATGAGGAGGTGATAGAAAATTCATGGCAAGGAAGATTAATGAAGAGGCAATAAACATTTCACGGCAAGAGATATGTCTGTAGTTCAGTGAAAAATAAAAATAAAGAAAAAAATAAATAAAACAGATGGCAGTGTTTCATTCATCAATGACAGATAACGAAAATCCTAAAGAAACCTTCCCTTAAAGAACGCCTTCGACATAAAAATAAGACACATGATATTTATATCATTTAAAGATAATTCAAATCAGCAATGAGGCAAAGTAATTGAGATTTCCTTGGATAAAGTATAATAGCAATCCATCCCATTGTCAGGGAGGGAGGTGAATAAAAAAGGGCATGTTATCCTTCCATTGCAGAGAGAGGGAAGTAGTTGTTGCTCTCTGAATCCAACCAAAAGAAACATTCTTGATCTTGAGAAGATTGAAAGATAGGAAAGAAAAATATATTGATCTTTGAGTTTTTACTTTCTTTCCCTTTCAATAAATTCGGCTTTAAAAATTGTTTTTTTTTTAAGTTGCATCGTTGTCAATGTTCAATCAATTCGGATTTAAATGTCGTTTCATATCCTTTCAATATTTATAAATCTGGCTTTAAATGCTCTTTCTCTATACACAAATTTTAACGAGAAGCAATTTCACACCCAATTTTTAGGGAGAAGCAATTTCAATTCAAAATTGACTGGCATACCATCGATAGAAAGATTCTGTTCCTGTTCATACTTATACTGAATGAAATTTGAAATCTTTTCTTTCAGGTAAGTAGGAATTATTTCAGAAACTACCTGGTATTGAATTTTTTTTTAGTTGAAGTGGAAATGATTCCATTTCAAATAATCAATATATATGGTAACTGTGTTGTTTTAATTGTATTTCTGTATTTCTTGAATTTTTTTGCAGTACCGATTTTTCATTTTCATGGAACATTAGATTAAAGCGGTAGGTATTGATAATAGGCAGATTACGTTAATGGCAGCACACTATATTTGGAAGGACACTGACAAGTCGATCCATTGTGTCCAATGCAATATTTTCCTTTTAAAAAGACCAAAAGAAAAGAAAGGCAATGGATATAAATGGTGTTTAAAGCATGTAAGGAGTGGATGAATATATAACTTCGTTGCTTGTGATTTTATCCAGAACAAAAGCATAAAAAGGCAATGTATATAAATTCATTTATTACTTATTTACCAGTTAAATTAGGGTAACCATGTTTCCATGAAAAACTATATTCATTTTATTTATTAAAGTTGATAATTTAAATGCATGGCACCATCAAAAGTGTGATGTATTACAGACGGTTTATTTCTCCACATGAAAGGATGCAACTATGGAAGTTAACGAGATAATCTGGTAAAAAGCTCAATGAAAAAAATGATTTTAAAAGTCTGACGAAACTCTTCTAAAATGTTTTCAATGAGATTAATTCAAAAGATGCGTGAAAGACATCATCTTATAAATAACCTGGTTCCACTTAAATACGGTAAAAATCCACATAAATATTTATAAAAATTATATTATTAAATAATTATTTTAAAAATTGATGATTTATATTGATTATTAGTGTTCATCCTGAGCAGAGTAGTTGGTTCGTAATGCACAAGATAAATAGATTTTCGAGTTGATCTTCTCATCTTAATTATCATCCAAAGGTGGCGTGCCATCAATCCAAGCCATTTGTTCATGGAAATGAATGGAATCGACCATGTCTCGAATTGACGTTGTATTTAAAACCGAATGGAATGGAAGGGTTTATTTATAGGAGAAGGCATGAAGTTTGGGGGGCAGTGTGCCACTTGAATATGATTATTTTAATTGGGGTTTCAATTTAAGGGAAAAAATAAGCCTAGCTTGGGGAATAGAAATTGTAAATGGAATTATTTCATAAGACTTTTGGTTTTCATCTTTTATTTTGATCAAGTGTAGTTTTTTTTCTTCATTAGGAATGCTCAAGGACTCCACTCATGGTTTCTTTATTTTTCACGAGTATTGAGGAGGAGCACGGAAACATGTAGGGAAATTAAGGGAAAAAATAGGCCTAGGTTGGGGATAGAAATTGAAAAAGGAATTATTTCATAAGCCTTTTGGTTTGCATTTTTTAGTTCAAGTGGTCAAGTGTAGTGTTTTTGTTTCACTGGGAGTGCTCAAGGATTGCACTCAACATTTATTTATTTTTATTATTTTGTGATTTATCATTTCTCTATCAATGGGTGTGCATACTTGGTCAATGCCTAAGATTTTTTATGCATCGTTGTGACTTCCTTGTGCGCATGTTGGGCCTTGTGAGCCCATGCGGCATAAACCTACCATCATATTAGGTGTTGACATGCTTTACAGGTAGTGTGTCCTTGTCTTTGATGACAAGAACAACAACGATGATGGAAAACAAAAAAAGCATAAGCTCAAGAGGAGAAGAGAACAATATGCAACGATCATAGCTCAGAAGGGAAAGCGCAGTACATAAACGTGATCAGGATCAAAATCTGAGAATTTGATCATCCAAATATCCGTCAACCATCGGATCAAATCAAGTTAAGGACTGGATAATAAAGGGCTAAGATCTGAGATCTCGATCACCCAAATATCCGTCAGCCATCAGATCACTTTTTAATGGAAGGACAGGATAAGATGAAAGGGTTGAGAATTTGATTACCCAAATTCCCTTCATCCGTCGGATCATTTCAAGTGGAAGGATAGGATAAGTGGGGTAAAAGATATGAGATTTCATCTATGCGAATTTTCGTCATCCATTGGATCATTCTAAGTGGAAGGACAGTTTAAGCTAGAAGAGTTGCATCGTAGACAGATCGATCCATCGATCTAGGATCATGATCGATGAAAAACAACTAGTTTGGGTATAAAGATGCAAGAAGGTTAAGCTCTGGAAAAATCTCACTTCAGATTTTTCAGTTTGAGATTTGACCACGGTGGAAGACCACATCAGCATGGACATGTGGCAGACCATAGCAGCAAGGACATGTAGTAGACCACATCAACGAGTGACACGTGGTAGCCACTTGACCCATGCCAAGTCAACAGGTGATGTTTGTAATGTTACGTCACTTCGGGAGATTTTCTTTGGGAGTTTTCACCATCAACAAATGAAAAAATCTCGGAAGTCCCGAAGGCTGAAGTTGCAAAGGGTTGAAGTGTTGAAATCTCCGAAGTCCCGAAGGCCAAATTTGCGAAGGGTTGAAGTGTCGAAGGGACAAAGTCGCGAATACCCTAAGAGACGAAGGACCGAAGTCATGAAGTGCCGAAGGGCCGAAGTCTCGAAGTGTCGAAGTCCGGAAGGGCTGAAGCTGCGAAGAGCCGAAATAAATTCTTGACTGTCAGATCATCCGAAGAAGATCTCAGTTGTCAGATCATCCGAAGTGAATCTGGGTCATCTCATCCAGAGCGTAATTTTGAGATATGAGATTTCAGAAGTCGAGAGACCCGAAAGAGATATCAATCATTGATCGAGAAAAGGCACGCATAGCCATTGATCTAGTTGAAAAGTCAAACTCCTGAAGTATAGGCAGAGTTGTCGATTAAAGAGGATAGATGTCAGCAAATCTTCCATTTCAAAAGATATCCAGTTAGCAAAAACAAGAAGTTGAGATTTGAAATCTCCGAAGTCCGGAGACATGAAGGAGATCTCAACCGTTGATCTGAGAGGGACACACATCACTGGATTGTCAACTCCAGAAAAAGGTGATAGAGATAAAGTTAAAGTTGATGTTTAAAATCTCCAAAGTCCGAAGACCCGAAGGAGATCTCAACTGTTAATCTGAGATCTCGGATCACGCATGGAAGGAGGAAATAAGGCAGATAACAACCGTTGATTTAGGAAGGACAAGATCTTAATCATCTGTTCAGGAGCACCGTCAAGATCGTGAGATCAATGATCTCGTTGCATTGTAGGGATTGAAGATGTGAAAACTTTAATATGTTGAAGGTGGACCGCAATTGAAACCACAGTTTTGAAGAAAGGACACGTGGTGGCTTGTAGTGAATTGCGGGGAGAAAATTGGGTTTCCCTCAAACCACCTTTGGCTATGCCCGTAATCACACGGTCACATGACATGAACACCCAAGGTCACATCAGTGAAAGTTTGGGGAAGGATCTAGTGATGCTAAGATCCACTTCGAAACTTCAAAGATCGGGAGTTGGGAGAATCGAGATGTCTCATACCAATATTCCCGAATTCGTGAGTCAAGAAGAGATTTTTGGTTAGGCATGTGGTCACAACTATGGTCACATAGTCGGAGTATAAAGGGGAAGGATTTAGCGCTGCCAGGCTCCACCTCGGAAGTTACGCATTGAAAGATCAAAATGCCTCTGCATGTATAATCCAACGACGTAGATTAAGTAGACAATCTGATCGAAGGGTTGTTGTTTCATCTCTTGATTGTTTGATCAGTTACAATTCAGTTACACTAACTGAATCATTGCTCTGGGGCGTCAGAATTATGGCTCTTGAGCATTCTGAGATTCCCTACATGGGCGTTGGAATGATTGTTCTAGTGCGTTGGAATTGTGGCTCTTGAGCGCTTTGAGATTCTCGATTTGAGCATTGGTAATTTGGAGTGTAACGAATGATGAGGGCATGAATAAAAGAAAGATGCCACGACAGAGAAAGGTTATTATTTTTCTGTAAAAATAAGCTCAATTGTATGCGACAGCAAGAAGATGCATATCTGAGAGAGGAAGAGAAAGCCGAATTGGGCAAGAAAAGATAGAGAAGAAGAACATAAAGTGCAAGAGGATGCGAGTAGGAAGACATTGATGCAGGCAGAGCAGAGTAGTGTAGCAGAACAATGATGAGACCGGTAAGCCATTGATAAATTATGTATCAATGTAATAAATTTCATCAAGCAAAGATTTATATCTCAGGGTGGTAGGGTGGTGCTAGGGAGGACTGTTTTCCTCAGAGTTTCAAGTGGGTGCTTGAACACAGGGAGTTGTAGCTTCAATCTGGTTCCATCCAAAGAAGCCATGGTGGTAGGGTGGTGCAAGGGAGAACCATTGTTCTCTTTTATACAGGTTGGTTCCTGTGTGACTAGAAGTTGGTGCTTCCATCCAGTTGGTTCTAGAAAACTTAGGGAGTTGGTGCTTCCTTCTAGTGGGTTCTAGATAAACTGGAGAGTTGATGTTCTCAACAAGTTGCATCTTGTAAAACAGAGGTGGTAGCCTCACAAAGAGTTGGTTCTCATAAGAATGATAATGTACAGAAAATAAAGACTACTTATCATATTAAGAAGAAGAGGTTTTCTCCCTTTATGAGTTTCCTCAGGAATATCCTTCTTTGTATACTTCATGTATGTGATTGATGTTGAATGCTCTATTTCTTACTTCCCTAAATTATTATGATCATCATTGAGTGTTCTGTAATGGTTTAAAATGAACATAATTGTTTAAGCACAGTAACAACTGATTCACCCCCCCCCTCTTAGTTGTCCAACAATTGGTATTAGAGTGGGTTACTTTTATCTAAGGGTATATCCTAGAGCTTAAACATGACTAGCCATGAAGGAACTTCAACTAATAAGGCCCCCTTGTTCAATGGAACAAACTTTGCCTTTTGGAAAGTTAGGATGAGAACCTTCATAATGTCTTTAGGTGCAGATGTCTGGGATGTGGTAGAGATTGGTTATGTAAAACCAGTTGTATTAGCCTCTAAGTATGAAAATATAGAGTTTAGCTTCAATTCTATGGATATGAATGCTATTCTGAGTGGGCTTGCAGAAGCAGAATTTGTAAAAATTATGCACTTAGAGTCTACCAAAGAAATGTGGGACAAAATCATTAGCAGTTATGAAGGTAATGAGAAGGTAAAGGATGCCAAGCTCCAAACCTACCGATTACAGTTTGAGAATCTAAATATGAAAGAGGATTACATTGTTGGGAAGTACTTTCTGAGAGTTGAAGAACTAGTAAATGCAATGAAAGCACTTGGTGAAAAAATTGAGGAAGTCTCTTTAGTTCATAAAATTTTGAGATCTTTGCCAGATAGGTTCAACCCAAAGGTCTCTGTTATAGAAGAAATTAATGATCTAAAAGATCTAGCTTTTGATCAAATTCTAGGAACCTTGATTGGATATGAAATGAGGATAAGTAAAGATAAATCCACCACCAAATAAGAATCATTTAAAGTAGATAAGAATGAGGATAAGAAGGAGGATTCTGAGCCTAATGAAATTGAAGACAAATTTGTGAGAAGACTAAAGAAAGGATCAGGCAAGTACCAAGGCAAGTTTCCCTTCAAATTTTTTAAATGTGGAAGTATAGGTCACTTTGCATCTAATTGTCCACACAAGAAGAAGGACCAGAACTCTGAAGGTGATGAGAAGTACAAATCCAAGAGATTTGGTAAAAATAAAAGTTTACGTGTAAACAATGATGACTCTTCAGTAGACCGAGATAGTGACTCATCTTGTGAAGATAAGGTTAATGACTTTATGCTTATGGAAAAATAATATTATGATTATAAAAGAACAGGAAGTGATGTTAATGATGAAGAAGTTGTGGTTGACTTGGAAGGAGAACTGATCAGTGCCCTAGAAGAAATTGCTATACTCAGATTTAAGAAGAAAAAGAAAAACCAATTGTTGATATAGTTCGAGAAAGACAATAAAAAACCTGATGAATACTTTGTCTTGCTAAAAGTGGAATTAGAAGAGGCAAAGAGAATAGAGGACATTCTGAAACAACAATTATTAGAGAAGAAGGCAAGATGTGAAGCCTTGGAAGAAGAGCTAGTAAAAACCAGAAAAGAGATAGAGAAGTTTGAAGCATTGTATCTCCAAAATATGCCAAGAATTAAAGCCTCAGTAGAACTAAATGGCATTCTGAGCTAGCATTTATTTCCTTTGTTGAAGACTGGTTTAGGCTATGTAAGTGGTTCAAGCAGAAAACAACTAGAAAGCCAGGAGTCAGTAAATATTATCGAGTTCCAAGTCAACAGACAATCAGACCATGTGAGTTCTTTGCCACCAAAATCTAATAAATACAAGATGATCCCTGATAAAAAACAAAGATATTAGAAGAATGGACCAACAAATGCCAATAAGAAGGCCATCCTTCAGGTACCAAAATTTATTCCATGGTTATTGTTTTTACTGCTCTAATTTTGGTCATAAGATTGCAAATTGTCAAATTAAGTTTAGAGACATGCAACTGAGGAGGTCAAGAAATAAACAATCTTTGCAACATAGAACTAAAAAACCAATGAGAAGACAATGTTGCAACAATAACTTTGACCTATTGAATAATGAGCTCGAATGCTATAATTGTCATAACTTCGGCCACAAAGCTGCAAACTTCCATCTGAAGAATTACAAAGCAGATCCAAGGATAAAACCCTTAGTTAGAAATGCCAACACATGGAAAAAGAAAGATAGTGAAAAATGTGGTATAATACTCTCAGCTCAAAAACAAAAATACCCCTGGTATATAGACAGTGGATGTTCCAAGCACATGACTAGAGACAAGGATAAGTTTATGTCTATGAGTAAAAGAAAAACAAGAAATGTGACCTTTGGAAATGATGAACCAGGTAAAATCAAGGGTAAAGGGATGGTGATTTTGAGTAATGGTAAAAGAAAATCCCAGGATGTTCTTCTTGTAGATGGGTTAAAACATAATTTTCTCAGTGTAATTCAAATGTGTGACAGAGGATGTGAAGTGGTGTTCACTTCCAAAGATTGCAAGATAAAGTCTGTAAACTCAGGACAAGTGGTGTCTAAATGCATAAGGAAAGATAATAATTTGTATGTGCTGAAAGAAGATAGAGAAGAGTGTCATCTAAGAAAACATGATGAAATTTGGTTATGGCATAGGATACTTGGACATATAAACTTTGACCACTTAATAAAGCTCAAAAATCTTGAGGTAGTAAAAGATCTTCCAAGAATATCAAAGCCACAAGATTCTGTGTGTAAACCCTACCACGTAGGAAAGCTAACCAGGACATAGTTTAAATCCAAGAGCTCTACTTCAACAAAGAAACCACTCCAATTAGTTCATATGGATTTATGTGGACCATCAAGATAGGAAGGCACAGGGAAGGAAAACTGCTTCATGTTGATCATTGATGATTACTCCAGAGTCACTTGGGTTTCTTTTCTCAAAGAAAAACCTGAAGCATTTGAGAAATTTAAAATATTTAAAGTTTTAACTGAGAATCAAACATGAAATAGGTTAAATGCAGTAAGATTAGATAGAGGAGGAGAATTTATGTCAAGTGATTTCAAGGAATTCTGTGATAAACATGGGATCAAGAGAGAATACACAATCCCGTGAACTCCATAGAAAAATGGAGTAGTTGTGAGGCAAAACAGAATAGTTCAGTAAATGGCTAGGTCAATGATGAATGAGAAGAACATTGGTCAAACCTACTGGGTAGAAGCAATACACACAGTAGTCCATATTCTTAACAAATCCCACCTTAGACCACACAGTGACAAGACACCTTATGAACTATGGTATGGAAGACCTGCTTCAATCAAACACTTCAAAGTCTTTGGGAGTAAGTGCTACATAAAGAATAATAATGAAAACATTGGCAAATATGATGATAGGGCTGATGATGCCATCTTCTTAGGATATGCTACCAATAGTAAGGGATATAGATTTTATAATAAGAGGCTGCATAAATTAGTTGATTGCATTGATTTTAAGGTTGATGAAGGAGTCCCAGTAAGAGAGTTGAGCAATAATGAGTCTGCTACATAGGACACAGCTGAAGCTGAAGATGAACAGGTCCAAGAATCAGAAGGAGAAGACTCTAAGTTAGATACTAATACTTTGCAGGACTTAAACCAGGAGATCAAGACAAAGACACCCTCTAGAGTTATTAGGAAGAATCATCTTGAACATCAGATAGTTGGTCACCTAAACCAAGGAGTTTGGACAAGAAAGCATTTGAATAATGTCTCATAACAATCTCAGATTGCCCTTATATCTTTGTTTGAACCTAAATACATTAATGCAGCCAACAAAGATGACCATTGGGTTAAAGCCATGAAAGATGAACTTGACCAGATCGAGAAAAACAATACTTGGGAGATGGTTCCTAGACCTGAAGGTAAAAATGTCATAGTTTCCAAATGGATCTTTAAGAATAAATTGAATGAGCAGGGGCAAGTTGTCAAGAACAAAGAAAGATTGGTCTGTAAGGGACATGCATAGATTGAAGAACAATATTTTGATGAAACATTTGCACCAGTGGCAAGATTGGAAGACATCAGAATGTTTCTTTCCTATGCATGTCATAAGAACTTTAAAGTATATCAGATGGATGTTAAGTCAACATTTCTTAATGGAGATCTAGAAGAATAAGTATATATGGAACAACCTGAAGGATTTTTACTGACAGGTAATCATGACTATGTCTGTAAGTTGAAAAAGGCATTATATGAACTGAAACAGGCACCACGAGCCTGGTATTATAGATTGGACAAATTTCTATAGGACAAAGGGTTCAAGAAAGGTATTGTTGACAGTAATCTATACATTAAGTCTGAAGGTGATGATTTATTAGTTGTTTTGGTTTATGTAGATGACATTATTTTTAGATGCACTAATGGCCCTTTTGTTCAGTGGTTTTCTAATTCAATGCAGACTAAGTTTGAGATGTCCATGATATGAGAACTACCATATTTTCTTGGTTTATGAATCAATCAGAGTTCTATAGGGATATTTATTTCGCAACAAAAATATTTGAAAGATATGTTAAAGAGGTTTCAGATGGAAGATTCTACACCTGTGAGACCATCTATGGTGGTTGGTTGCAAGCTTAGTAAAGATGATGTTTCACCTGATGTTGATCAAAGAACATATCTATCAATGATAGACAGTCTTATGTACATCACAACATCCCGTCTTGATATAATGCAAGTTGTTGGAATGGCAGGTCATTATCAGTCTACTCCTAAACAAAGTCATTTAGTAGTTGTTAAAAGGATATTCAAGTATTTGAAGGGTACAATGACTTATGGTCTCTGGTATCCTAGAAATCAGAATTTTCAATTAACTGCATATTCAGATGTTGATTGGGCAAAATTTTTGGATGAGAGAAAGAGCACCAGTGGAGGAACATTCTTTTTAGGTGATTCTCTGGTAGCATGGCTAAGTAAGAAGCATGGTTCTATCTCCTTATCAACTACATAAGCATAATACATTGTTTCTACTACTTACTTCACACAAGTCCTCTGGATGATCCTAACCCTTGCAGATTTGAAGGTATAATACACTAATTATATCCCTCTTCATTGAGATAATACAAGTGCCATTAGTGTATCCAAGAGTCCAGTATTTCATTCCAAGACCAAACACATCCCCATAAAATACCATTTTCTAAGAGAGCAGGTCACCAATCAAATTGTTCAAGTTAATTACATCCCAACCACAGAACAAATTACAGACATATTTACTAAACCCCTAGCCAAGACACCATTTGAATATCTCCGTCAGAAGCTGGGTGTCATCCCTTCTCTCACCTAAGCGAGTCCATCCTATTAGGGGGATTATGTGTTGGTTGAATATATGATACCTCCGAAAAGTACTGCAATAGCTCAGGGGGAGCATGTTTTCTTTGACACTAATGTCAAAGGGGGAGAAAAGGTGTTGTCTGAATGCTATAGTTGGAGGTCTAAGCAGAATAGTGCAACCTTTCAGGGTTGCTATCAATGCCAAAGGGGGAGATTGTTGGTGTGATTTACAGGTAGCGTGTGCTTGTCATTGATGGAAAGAAAAAAAATGACAATGGAAAACAAGAAAATCATAAGCTTAGGAGGAGAAGCAAACAATATGCAGCTATCAAAGATCAAAAGGTAAAGCATAGTACAGAAACATGATTAGGATCAAAATATGAGAATTCGATCATCCGAATATCCGTCAGTCGTCAGATCAAATCAAGTGAAGGATAGGATAAGCAAGGGCTAATATATGAGATCTTGATCACTTGAATATCCATCAACCATCGGATCTCATTTTAGTGGAAGGATAGGATAAGCTGAAAGGGTTGAGAATTTGATTACCCGAATTCTCGTCAACTGTTGGATCATTTCGAGTGGAAGGATAGGATAAGAGGGGTAAATGATCTGAGATCTCATTTATGCGAATTTGCGTCATTCGTTGGATCATTTTAAGTGGAAGGACAAGATAATCTAGAAGATTTTCATTGCAGACAGGTCGAGCCATCGATGTAGGATCATGATCGACAAACAACAATTAGTTCGGGTATAAATATGCAAGGAGGTTAAGCTCTGAAAAAATGTCACTTCATATTTTTCAGTTTGATATTTGAAAAATCCGAAACCCAGAGAGACGGAAATCCAAAATGAATAAGGAACTTATGATCTGGAGAACATATGATGACTGTTAGGTCAGGGAAATCTACGTCAACAAACCATGTCAACAAGGAAATGTGACAGACCATAGTGGCAAACCATGTCAGCATGGACATGTGGCAGAACACATCAGTAGACCACATCATCAAGGACATGTGACAAACTACGTCAGCATGGACATGTGGTAGACCACGTCAGCAGACCACATCAGCAAGGACATGTGGCAGACCACGTCAGCGAGTGACACGTGGAAGCCACTTGGCTTGTGCCAAGTCAACAAGTGATGTTTGTAATGTTACGTCAATTCCAGAGATTTTCTTAGGGAGTTTTCACCATCAAAAAATTACAAAAGATCTGAATTCTCGAAGGATAAATTTGTGAAGGGTCGAAGTGTCGAAAGCTCCGAAGTCCCGAAGGCCAAAGTTTTGAAGGGCCAAAGGCCCGAAGTCATGAAGAGCCAAAGGACTGAAGTCCCAAAGTGCTGAAGGGTCGAAGTCCCAAAGTGCCGAAGTTCTAAAGGGCCAAAGGGCTGAAGCCATGAAGATCTAGAGAGCCAAAATAAATTCTCAACCATCATACCATCTGAAGAAGATCGCAGCTTATAGATCATCTGATGTGAATTTGGGTCATTTGATGTAGAGCATAAGTTTGAGATCTGATATTTCAGAAGTTCAGATACCCGAAGGAGATATTGACCGTTGATCGAGAAAAGGGACGCAGAGCCATTGATCTAATTGAAAATTCAAACTCCCGAAGTAGAGACAGAGCCATCAATTAAAGAGGACAGATGTCAGTAGATCTTCCATTTCGGAAGATATCCAGTTAACAAAAACGAGAAGTTGAGATTTGAAATCTCCAAAGTCCAGAGACATGAAGGAGATCTCGGTCGTTAATCCGAGATCTAGGATCGTGCATGGAAGGAGGAAAGAAGGCAGATAATAGTCGTTGATTTAGGAAGGACAATATCTGAATCGTCCGTTCAGGAGGACCGTCAAGATCGTGAGATTAACGGTCCCATCGCATTGCACGAATTGAAGATGCACAAACTTTCATATGTTCAAGGCGGGCCACAATTAAAACCACAGTTTTGAAGAAAGGACATATGGTGACTCGTAGTGAATTGTGGGGTGAAAAGTGGGTTGCCTTTCAAACCGCATTTGGCTATGCCTACAATTTCATGGTCACATGACATCAACGCCCAAGGTCACATTAGCGGAAGTTAGGGAAAGGAGCTAGTGCTGCTAAGCTATACTTTGAAACTTCAGAGATCGATAGTTGGGAGAATCAAGATGTCTCATACCAAGATTCCTGAATTCACGAGTCACAAAGTGCTTTTTGTTTAGGCCTGTGGTCATAGCCATGGTCACATCATCGGAGGATAAAGGGAAAGGAGCTAGCACTACCAAACTCCACCTCAAAATTTACGCACTAAAAGATCAAAATGCCTTTGTGTGTATAATCCAACGACGCAGATTAAGTAGACAATCTGATCAAAGGGTTGTTGTTCCATCTCTTGATTGATTGATCAGTTACGATTCAATTACACTAACTGAATCATTTCTCTGGGGCATCAAAATTATGTCTTTTGAGCGTTCTGAGATTCCCAACATGTGCATTGGAATGACTGTTCTGGTGCGTTGGAATTATGGCTCTTGAGCGCTCTGATATTCCCGACTTGAGTGTTGGTAATTTGGAGTGTAACGGATGATGAGGGCATGAATAAAAGAAAGATGTCGTGATAGAGAAAGGTTGTTGTTTTCCTATAAAAATAATCTCAACTGTATGCAACAACAAGAAGATGCATATCTGAGAGAGGAAGAGAAAGCCGAGGTGGGAAAGAAGATTTAGAGAAGAAGAACAGAAAGCGCAAGAGGATGCGAGCAGGAAGACACTGATGCAGGCAAACCAGAGTAGTGTAGCAGAACAATGATGATACTGGTAATCCATTGATAAATTTTGTATCACTGTAATAAATTTCAGTAAAAAAAGATTTATATCTCAAGGTGGTAGGGTGGTGCTAGGGAGGATTGTTGTCCTCAAAGTTTCAAGTGGGTGCTTGAACACAGGGATTTGTAGCTTCCATCTGGTTCCAGCCAGAGAAACCAAGGTGGTAGGGTGGTGCAAGGGAGAACCATTGTTCTCTGTTATACATGTTGGTTCCTATGTGACTGGAAGTTGGTGGTTCCATCCAATTGATGCTGGAACACTCAGAGAGTTGGTGCTTCCTTCTAGTGGGTGCTAGAGAAACTAGAGAGTTGGTGCTCTCAACAAGTTGCAGCTTGTAAAACAAAGGTGGTAGCCTCACAAAGAGTTGTTTCTCATAAGAATGATAATGTACAAAAAATAAAGACTACTTATCATATTAAGAAGAAGAGGTTTTCTCCCTTTATGGGTTTCCTCAGGAATATCTGTCTCTATATAATACATGTCTGTGATTGATTTTGAATGCTCTATTACTTACTTACCTGAATTATTATGATCATCATAGAGTGTTCTGTAATGAATTTAAAATGAGCATAATTGTTTAAGCACAGTAACAACTGATTCACCCCCCCCCCCCTCTCAGNTCAGTTGTCCAACATTAGGCTCATGCAAATATATGGCAGGGACATTTCCACATGTGGCTTGTTATATATATTAATAGTGAATGTTGATTAATTTTTATTTGTATAAGTTAATTATTGCTACCTTGAAACTTACAAAACTATTCTTTATGTGATAATCCTCAATGCCAAAGATATATATAAGATAGATATTCATTATGCCAAAGATATATATAAGATAGATATTCATTAACTATTTTGTAGTTCTAAAAATTATAAAAATTACTTATAATCATATAGTTACATAAATGCAATTTTCAATTTTATTATTATTATTATTATTATTATTATTATTATTATTATTATTATATATACACACATTATTTTTATTAGTTTGTGATTAATCATTTCTCTATCATTCATTGGGTGTGCATACTTTGTCAATGCTTAATATTTTCCATGCATCGTTGTGTCGTCTTTGTGCACATGTTGGGCCTTGTGAGCCCATATGGCATAAACCTACAAGCAGATTAGGCTCATGCAAATATCTGGTAGGGACATTGCCACATGTGGCTTGTTATATATAGTAATAGTGAATGTTGATTAATTTTTATTTGTATAAGTTAATTATTGCTACCTTGAAACTTTAGGACAAAAATTTTCTTTATGTGATCATCCTCAATGCCAAAGGTATAAATAAGATAGATATTCATTAACTATTTTGAAGTTTTAAAAATTATAAAAATTACTTATAATCATATAGTTACATAAATGTAATTTTCAATTTTATTATTATTATTTTTTATTATATATATGTGTGTGTGTGTGTGTGTGTGTGTGTGTGTGTGTGTGTGTATTACATATAACATATTATTTATATTAGTTTGTGATTTATCATTTCTCTATTAGTGGGTGTGCATACTTGGTCAGTGCTTAAGATTTTTTGTGCATCGTTGTGTTGTCCTTGTGCACATGTTGGTCGCTGTGAGCCCATGTGGCATAAACCTGCCAGCAAATTAGGCTCATGCAAATATATGGAAGGGACATTGCCACATGTGGCTTGTTATATATAGTGATAGTGAATGTTGATTAATTTGTTTTTGTATAAGTTAATTATTGCTACCTTGAAACTTCAGGAAAAAAATATTATTTATGTGATCATCCTCAATGCCAAAGGTATATATAAGATAGATATTCATTAACTATTTTGGAGTTTTAAAAATTATAGAAATTACTTTAATCATATAGTTTCATAAATGTAATTTTCAATTATATATATATATATATGTCGAGCATAAATGTTAGGTAAAAGAAAATTGTTAGTTAAAAATATATTTTCTTTCATTTTGTGTTTACATTGCCTAGATGAATAGTAAAGGCAAGGTTGTATTTACCACATGTGATACACACATTTCAAGGAGTATAGTAGAGTAAATTCTTAATTTTGAGAAGTTTGTTTTACATTTCTTTAGCAACTATGGATACACCTTAGAGGCATTTAAGAGTACCATCTTATCCTAGAGTATTTAATGAAAATAAAAAACAAAAAAAAAATTAATTTTTGAATTTAATATAAATGTATGGAATGCAAATTTCATGGGATGATAACAATATGAATAATAACTATAAATATTATTGGAGTAAAAATGTAAGGCTAAGAGTGTTTGAATCCATTTTAGGATCTTATGTCAAACCTTGAAGTAGTGACAAATTCGAGGTATGGGTTATAATGGTGAGACAAATGAGTTGTTTTCATCATTGAAAGTTTTTTAAGATAGTGTGAATAAAATAACTACCATGCACCGAAGGAGAAAATAAAAGATTCAAATGCATAGGAATCCCTTTAAATTTATCATCATCAAAAGAAATCATGCATGCAAGGGAGATATGTATATCTTCATTGAATTCCTCAACCTCTTGGAACTCAAACAATGGGTTTGTGAAGGAATTCTGCAATGTAAAATCTTGATTATCCTTGTGGGAATTTTCACAAGGAGAGTCAACATATGAATCTTTATGGCCCCTTGATTCCCCTCTTTCATCATCTTCAACATGGTCATGAGAAAAATGAGGGATAGTGTTATTCAAATCAAGAGAATCCTCCCTTCTGGATTCATCCATGAATATCACTTCATTAGACACAAGTTGATCTTGAGTAGGATATATTTCAAAAAGGTCATCATTAAAGGGTAATGCATCAAATAAAGAATTTTCAGAAGTAGCATTAGTAGGCATATCAGGAAAATAATCCTTACAATTCTCTGTGAATATAGCAATATGAGATGCATGATTGTCCTCCTACAGACTCGTCATGAAGAGAGAAGGATTTGTGTGATATTCATTTTTATCCTTTAAGAACAATCCACAAGTAATTTTTCATGAGGACCATAGAAAAAGTCACATCGAGGAGGATCAAGGATGCTTTCAGGTAGAGATTCAAAGTGATGAAATATAGGTAGAGGAGGAAAGTTGATAATAAACTTTACAAAAATTGATTCCCCCATGAAAAATTGACTAGATACTATACGTATAGACCAGTCTCCTATTTTACCACATAGGGAAAGTGGGAAAATATCTGCAGAAGTATGTATATCATAAATCCCAATAGATTGGAAAAATCTAAGGAAATCATCAATATGGTTCTGAGATGGTTCCCATAAGTTACCCTCTAAAAGAGGGCAACTGACCATTGACAATGTGCTCAAATTAGATTTATACATGATCATGCAAGATAAGACTCGATAAATTCATGAAAAAAGAAAAAAATAATCTTACAAACATAAAAACAATAAACAGTGAATACAAAAATACAAACTATTAAAATAAAAGAAACCAAGGAAATAAAGATAATGAGTTTTTTTTTCCATTCCCAGTATGGTCGCCAAATAAATGTTGAGGAAAAGGTATAAAGAACATTACTCAAGCATTTTCAAATCTTTCATGGATAGGACAAGATAGTTGGGAATGTCAGCTCAGGTTTATAGCCTCAAAACATTCACTCTATCCACAAGTATCAATTACAAAGGATCAAGGATGATTTTATGATTTATATTTGTAATAATGTAAAAATAAAAATTTAAACAAAGTTATGTGAGAGTATACAAAATTTACAATAATGTAAACATGGAGATAAAAGAAAAAGAAAGAACCATATATCATGAATAAAAATATGTGAGATAGAAAAAATAATCTGATTTTATTTCATTCTGAGACATAAAATTGAGCTCTCCTTTACAAACCCGTGTCAGAGTAGGGACCAAAGTCAAATTTATAAGCCTTCAATGGGCACCATACAAATTGACTCTGACAACATAATAAAACTGAAACTAATGATCTAGATCAACTTTCCACAACATGCTTCCACATGAATCTGCAATATAGTCTTTATCAATCATGAAATTTAATTCATAAACAAAAAAGAATACACATACTCCCAAAGATAAATCAAACACCTTTAAAACAAGTTGTTGAAATATGTGATTTAGTTTTGAATCGTGTTTCCTTCAATAAGACCCTCCTGTCATCAAGAGGATTAAGCTTTCTAGTAAACTCAGAGTGAATGAAAACTGAAAATATCTCACTAATATAGAGCAAACCTTTTGGTTGTAGTTCTCCTTCTATTCTCTCTCTTTGTCTCTTCATTTGGTTGAGATTTTATTCTCTCTCAATAAGTTATGGTAGTTGAACTACCTTTCTTTAGTCAAGTCAAATTAACTTAAATTATTAGTTCGAGACAAATAAATAATAATAACATATAAATAAGGGTCTTTAAATAATAACTAAATAGGTGGGACCCCTTGTGACTCCCAATTATTTCCTTTTATAATTATCTGACATAACATATATTCAAATCATTTAATTCAAAAACATCTCTTTGTAACTCTCGCTTCATATATATATGCTCAAATGATAAATACCAATAGAATGTAATATAATCATGTCCCCCAAAAAGAATTATATCCAAGTTGTCCAATAAAAAATGCTCAAATGGATGTTTTTGTCCAAAATGATGTCAAATATATGTTTGTTGTTCAAAATTTTATCAAAATACAAAAAAAAAGTCTTCAAAACATAAAACAACCTTAATCATTAAAATCCATATTTACTATGTGAGGCATTAGGTCCCTTCTCATTGTTTTCCTCTTCCTTTGTTACTTATACCATTACTTCCCCTACTGAAAAAAACTCATCCTGAAGCAAATATTCAATGAATCGTGAAAATTTCTTGATAATCCATACATGAAACTCCACTTAAATAAATCAAGAGTTGTCTCTATTATTTACTACAAGACACATGCAATCCATCCATAAAACTTTCATCAATTAATTGCCATACAAACAGGGGGTTGATAGGGTTATTGGGAGTATCAGGGGTTTGTATTGTGCATAAAATGATATCATGGAGGGGAAATATACATGGATATTGTTCAATCAATCATAAAAACAATCAAATGTGTATATAACCAGCTCCAAAAATACCAAACATCAATTAACCTCCATATTATTTATTTTATCTCCATACATACTTCTCCTTAAAAATGAGTCACAACAGAACATGGAGTGAAAAAAATGTAATTGGGATAATGAGGGGAGTGTATTTTTTCAGAAAATGGTATAATGGAAGGGATTCCCATGGATACTGTTCTAATATATCAAAAAATTCCATCCTCGAGGTCAATTAAAAATCAAAACTTTTTACTGTTTCAAAATTGAAATTCATCACTTTGTTTCCAAAAAAAACTCAGAACTGGTGTTTCTCTTCAAGGATGCTCATTTTCCTTAGAAATTTCATTGCAAAGTAATCGATTCATATTTTATTTCCAAAGAAATATTTAACAATAATAAAACATCTTGTGCACAATAGAGTTGAGGATGCACAACATCATAATAATCACAATAATCACAACCAACAATCGAGGAGTGGACAGGTTGTGGCTTACAATAACAACACTAGTACTGTTTAAATTACTACAAGGTCCCACAAAGTGTCCATAAAAGGGCTCCTGGTGTAAAAAAATAGTTCAACTAAAACCTCAAATAACCATGCTTCCAACTTCCCTTTCATTCTCGTTTGTAAGACTCATTTAATGCATATATAACTCATACACAGAGGTGCTCCTTGCATATGAAATTAAAACACAACAAGTCGTATCTTTAACAATAGTTTTGCAATGATACCATTGACTCCAAATATTTCCTTGTGACATACTGTATTACCAAACAAAAGAGAAACTAAACCCATGACCAAAAAGAGAGCGAACATTTCCTTTGCTAAATCCTGGGCTGGCCCCATTCCACCCTATTTTCCAAATACAGGGTTTGATATGAAACTATCGACAATAATGCGGTGAAGGAGGATGAGCTGACCAATTTGAGGGTTTATCCAAAAGGAGCACGAAAATCTTAATACCAACACATAATTCCACATTTATATTTACAGAGCTGATACAAGGGCACGAGAATGATAGCCATGAGAGACACACAATTAAATGACAGACATAGTTTCCAAATAATACACATGTAATGAACAATGATAACATTCTTGTTGGACAAAGAAGAATCACAAAAATAAAACTATAGGAAAGGTAGGCCCGAGAACTTCCCAAACAATATCGTTTTTCACAAGTAAAGAATAAAGCAAATATAGATAGTAATAGATACCCATATGATTTTTAATGCGAACAATTTACATATAACTTCACATAGACCAAACTTCACCAATAATCCATACACAGTCGAAAATCCCATAAAACTTTGGAAATGCATAGTCAGTGAGAAAATTGAAGAGCCAACTCTTGACTTAATTAAAGAGAATAGAAAAAAAATCATGGATGGAGCAGTAAGAAACCTCATACCTGTGTGTAAAATTTTCTTAGGGAAATCGATCAGGTTTGTATTCCTCTTCCACGGCCAAACAAAGCAGAGTAGAAGAAACCAAAAGAGAACAAATGTGAAATGGCTAGGGTGGCGTGCTCGAGGTAGGTTAGAGCAATGTGAATTTATTGCATGTCATATCTACACTTACACATTCATCCAAGGCCAGTACGGGAAACTAACCATACAACACATCAACCACTAACTCCAAATCAATTTAATGCAAGCCGAATACATCATATTTTTCCTATGTTTCAAACTTACAAATGCACCAACTCTTTCAAAACCCCAATGTAACATACATCAAGACTTTCTAGGGATATTGTGTCCCAACCTTTAGACTTCCAATTTAAACAATGTGCGCAACCCTTGTAGCATGAAATCAAGGTAATCACCATACCATACACTATATATAAATTAAAAACTGGAGTGTAGATCCTTTGCCAAACTAAATGCAACATAATAATACTTGTGAGAGGCATATAGGAAAACATCATTTCCTCTTTAGTCACATTACCCATAACATTCTGTGATCAATTATTTGGACAACGATTTAAAATCCAATAACTGTAGATCTTGTATCGCAACTCAGTCATAAACACATAAAACATAAGTGTCGTCTTTCTGTCACAGTCACACAAGAGGTCCCACCTATTAGTGTCTTATTAAATATAATTAAATAATAAGGCGTTGCAACCATTTGCAAGAAGGTACCCTACATTGCACTTTTGGGAGTCAACACGCGTATATGTGGAAAAATGTGCTTTTGTGGCTCTGGAAGGTAAAAAAAGGGGACTTCAAGTCTACATAGGGAAATGGAAAGGCCATCCAAGCAAGTTTCATGGGGCGAGGAAATTTTTTCTATAACATATTGATCTGATGGCTATTGAATTTCATGATTTCTACAAATGAATTTCAGGTGGCCAACAAATGCAAGTTTTAAGGGGAATAAGGTCCATGGTTTTCTGTGCCAAAGAAGATCGACAAGAGTTGGAATAGGTAAAAATGAAAGTAACATGAAAACTAATTATAAATGGATCTCAATATAACTGAAAATTTTGCAGGTGAAAGTAAACAATTTTTACCAGGGGGGAACCATTCAAGGATCAAGAAGCAGTAAATAGTTTCAAGAAGCAGAAAATGTTTTCAAGAAGAAGTTTTGGAGAGGAGTGTGAGGAATAAAAGAGAACGAATGTGATTATTGTTAGGATCAACACTTTGGGGAATTTAAGAGACTCTTACAACCAAGGCTATTAGATCAGTAACCTTAAGAAAATACAAAGGGTAAAACAAGCAGGAAACTAGAGATTCATCCCCTACATTATGTTTTAGTCTGTAAACCTACTTCTCACTATGTTTGTGTTCTTCCACTTTTTCTTTTATTATATCATATTTGATTTATAAATATTATACAATAGATTTCACACCATGTTTAGTAGTACTATATGATTTCTAGACATGGCATAGAAATGATTTCCTATGAATGAATGTCCATTTCTTGTCATTTTTGTATGGTTTCAAATGATATGCAGAGGGTACATCCATGTATTTGAATGCATGAAGAAGTTAATTATTTTAAACACGATTTCAATGATATGTTTTCATTTGTTAGAAGTGTTGAATTCTTAATTTCTTAACACATTGTTATTTTTCTATAAGCTACAAGATTCATTATTATCAGTGCCTTGTATGTTTATCTTGCTTTCCTTCCAATTCACAATTCCACCTTCCTTTAAATATCAATTATATGAAATAATCGTGGAAATATGCCTTTGGGAGTTGAGAGTTTTTCCATTTGAGCTGAGAATTTTTAATGTCTGAGAGTTTTAAGAAAGAGAGAGAAAAACCATATAAATATTGCATAATTTACATTATGTCAAATATGGTTTTAAGACTCATCCTAAGTTTTATCCCCTCGGGTGCCTCGACATCGTTCCAATAAAAACTTGGAACATATCATGGGGTAACAAAAAATTTGGTAGATGAGTGATAATGTAGGTGGGGTGGACCCAAAGGAGCACATGGAATAAGAGGATATTTGGATATTCATACAGAAATGGATTCATTCTATTTAAGAATCATTTCTTCAAGAAGTAGACTTTTAGGTGACCACTTGAAAGTTGGTTTAGGAAAGCAATAAGCTCTAAAATTAAGAGAATTAATGTCATTGTATAATTTTATATATACCATTGTATCTTATTCATTTATAGATCTAAATGTGTATATGAGTTACTATAAATGATATTTTAGAGTATTTCTCCATTATTCCCAAGTTAATTTTTGCAAAGTGTATCATTTAATTATTATCAACCAATTTTTAGAGTATCTCTCCATGATTCCCAAGTTAAATTTTATGAAGTTTATCATTACACTAAGATGTGATTTATATATACCAATACAAAGGATATGTGTAACTTCTGTGAAGTTTGATGGAAACTTGTCATAAAGAACCTAGCTATTAGAGTAACCACACAAAGCTTGCGAGAGAGAGAAGAGAAAGAGAGACAATCTTGAGAGAAAGAATGAATTTTATTAAATTAATGAGAAAAGTGAATAATACTCATGATATACTCTACATGGATAAGTGAATGCACCATAGTAGTGATCTAGAGAGATATATACACTCACTGAAAGAAATTGAAGTAATCTTCCTCCTAGTCCTAGTTAAGTGTTCCATGCAATCATCAATTAACTAAGTCACATGTGTGGAGGTGAGATAAACACATGAAATAACAATATATGCACCCTCTTGGAAATATGCATGATATATGTTCTCTCTTGTTGAGGAAACTAAGGTGAACATGCAACTATTGGTGATAAAACTGAGGTTTACATGCATGAGTGTCCTCCACTAGTCTAACTGAGGTGTAACTTCCACTAAACTGAAGAGGGAAGGAACCCTATTTTGTAGGATGTGCCCTAATTTGTAGGGTAATATTATCAAGATATAATATTCTCATCTATGGAAGTGACCTCAATATTGGACTATCAACCATAGGAAAATAATTACCTAGGTGAGTGTGTAATATCTCCAACATTCCCCCTTAACACTACTAGGGTGTAAATGATGAATGGATCCTAGAAACAAAGGCCATGGTAAGTACTAATTTTACAATGCTTCTAAGAATGAACAGTGAAAATAGAGGAAAGAGGGAAAACCTCATGATAACNAAAAGAAAAAAAAAAGTACAACCAATAAAAAATGAAGAATGAATAAAAGCAGTTTCTAAACAACTATGTCATTGACTTCAAGAAAATCGCATGGGAAGTGGATATTCTTCTTAGTTGGAAGCACCCTCAACATTAGACTATTAACCTTAGGAAACTAATTTCCTAGGTGAGTGTGTAATATCTCCAACCTCCCCCCTAAACACTACTAGGATGTAAATAATGAATGGGTCTCGATAGCCAAGGCCGTGGTAGTTACCCATTTTACAATGTATATAAGAATGAAAAATGGAAATATAGGAAAGAGGGAAAACCTCATGGGAACCACCCCCCCCCTAAAATTACAATGCATAAAAAATGAAGAAGGAACAAAAGAAGTTGCTAAGAAACTATATCCTTCATGCCAAGATGATCACACAAGAAGTGGAGCTTCTGCAAAACTTTAGGGTACTCTTATTGTCACACAAAATGAAATTTGGATGATGGAACTCAATTCCAAGGTCAATGAGGAAGTTCTGAAGCCAAAGTTCCTGGATAGTGATATTGACCACTATTATGTACTTGGCCTTTTTTATGATAAAGAAATCACTGATTTCATTTTGCTCGACCCAGAAACCAAACTAAGAATGTACTGAAATTGGATGTTGTAGACCCCCTACCTCAGCAGGTTCTCCGACCTCCTGGTCTCTGAATCGTCTTCTTTCCTCTGAGCCGAAATAGCTCTTCGGGCTC
Source organism: Picea engelmannii (assembly GCA_009831015.1). Classification (NCBI taxonomy): domain Eukaryota; kingdom Viridiplantae; phylum Streptophyta; class Pinopsida; order Pinales; family Pinaceae; genus Picea; species Picea engelmannii. Next base: position 593,534 of record ML779516.1, on the reverse strand, counting down.
CTACTCATGCACTTTGAACAAATCCACAGGTCCTTCTGAAAATCCCACCTGTGCAAACAACGTGCACCAGGCATGAATATTCACCTCCACGCGGCCACCAAATGCAACCTCGGGCTAAGCCAAGAAGGCACCTTTCAGATTTCAGGACTTCGCGAGTCCTAATAGTCGAGTCTCCTGACTCTTCCAATCCCCAAAACCAAAAATGTTAAACTTGGTTGACTCCTCTGAAAGCCTTCGGTGGTTCTCTCTTCGAGATTTCTGGAGTTGCGTTGACGAGCGACTTTACCTCTTTAGTCTCGAGACCCCAAAACTTGGTTTGTCGAAATTCCAATCCATGTCGCGTTCCATGACTTCGAGACTTATGAATGTGAAGTGCCCTCGGCTCCTTGTCCTCAGGATCGTCGAAATGGCGAACCCCGAAATGCCAAATTTCTGAAATCTTACCACAGCCCTTCTTCAAAGGTATGTCACGTTTCATGACTTTGAGACTTTGGATGCAAAGTGCCCTCAGTTCCTTGCTGTCGTGATCGACGAAATGTCGATCTCCCCATGACTGTGACCTGCTCTTTGGGACTTCGAAACTCGCGATTTCGCATTTTCCGTTGCTATGATTTTCTGGTCCTTTGACCTTTCGGTCCCCAAAACTCCAATGGTGCTCGCATTTCTGCCACACGTCCTATCCAAATGGATGGTCCTGATGTCTTAGGGATTTTGGGAGTCAGGACTTCCTGTCTCTTGACTCTTCCCCACAATCTTCCAGTATCTGAAACCCCACTGGTTCCAGATCTCTGCCATGCATCCCTCCAAACGGATGGTCCTGATGTCTTTCAGGATTTTGCATATCGGGAGTTTGAAACTCTCAGTACCAAAACCGTAGCCTTCTCTACATCTCGGTATCCGAACCGTCGAAATGATGAAACAGGATTTAATGAAGACAAGTCGTGTTTCGTGACTTCGGGGTTTTCAACACGAAATGCCCCGGTCTCTTATCATTGGGATTCCCAAAATGTCGAAATGATCCTAACGACTTCCCGCCTAGGGTGCTTCTAATGGCTTAAACCCCTTGCAACTTGGTGTGATCATGTGGCTCGTGGGCCTCCATGCCCTAGATCTAATGGTAACTATTTCTCCTCCTGAGTTCATGCTTCTTCCTTCCCTTGGAAGATTCTCAAAGTCTCAAAGACCTCGGCGTTTTCTTCCTCTGTGAACCCTGATGGGTTTTGGTTCTCACTTGCATTCTTAAAATGCTATTTCTCCTAAGCTTTATCAACTCTAAACCCTCCAAAGGGTTTTCTTGGTCCTTTGCACACCTTTCCGAGTCCCTGCACTCAACCATTCTATTTCCTCCTAAGCTTACCTATGGCTCTGACCTCAGACTATCTCTATCCCTTTCTGCCCTTGAAGGGATGGAAGTTCCCTCTTCTGCAACTTCCTACTCAAGCACTCCTTGCTGAGCCTGCAGGGTGTTCAGTAACCCTATGAAGGTCTTCTCTAGAAACTTCTTCTTCTCTAAATCCTAACCATAGTTCTCTTTAGTGCACTCCTTGCACTCGCTCAATGACTTCCTGGCAGAGCTTCTACAGAACCTTAGATGTTCTGTCTTCCCTGTGCCTTCACTGCACAGTCTTCACCTCCAGAGTGTTCAATAACTCTAAGGCTTATCCGTAATTCTAAGACTTCCTCTGGTGCACCCTCCTGGCACAACTCTATCCAAACTTCGTAGAATTCAGAAGTGCACTCTATGCATTGGCTTGCAGAACCTGCAGTGTTCTGTCATGCAATCTCTTACATGAAGCCACAGAGAACCAAATCTAAAATCAAAGAACTCACAAAAGATAGGAAAATCTATCTATCCTTGCAAATGTAAACAACACACACATCTACAACATATAATGAACCTATAAAGACATTCATCCATGAACATATACACACATTCAAATGCATAAATATAGAAAGACTCGTGTGCAGGAAAAACTACTCTTTGTATTAATATGAATGCCTGTTACAATAGGTTGAGCTTGGACTGCAATAGAGTCTTAGCTCTCTCTTCCTATTCTCTCGTCTACCAACTAACTAGATACAAAGAAGATTTTTTTTTAAGATCTTTTACATGAGGGGGCTCTTTGAGCTCTTCCCTCCAAGCTACCTACTCTATTCAATTTCATTTAATGGTTGTCTAGTCCGAATCAGATCTAGATCTTAGCCTTACAATCATTTAAGGAAAACCTTATCTACAGCCTGCGCATATGCATGGTTTTTTGGCTCTACAGCCTTACACACATTTAATACAATTTTCAAAATTTAAAATGTGAGAGGACTGGCACCTCTCCTCCTTGAATGCACGCTTTGAATGTGTTGGTTGGTTGGTGCATAGCTAGCATGGAGCGATGCTCCTGCATCAGTGGACTTGAGATCCGTGTTATCACCAGCTGCATCAGAATTTGTGAATCCGGTGAGATCGAATGCACAACCTGCTACATAGTGGATCCCATAACTAGTGGTTCCCTGAAGATATCTTAATATGCGCTTGGAAACCTTCCATTGTAGCTCATGTGGCTCCTGCATGTACTTGGAAACTACCCCTAATACATATGAGAGATCTTATCAGATGTGGGTGAGATACAAAAGGATCCCCATGCACTGTCAATACAAGGTATTTTCCACCAATAGTGTATCCCCGCCATTCTCGATATGTACTATCATTCCTGAGATCATTCCTAGTGATGGAACAATTCCAAGGACCCTTATGAGGTTTATACAAAGCCTCCCCACTTTAGGATTTCTTGGAAGAATCAAGAAGCTGGAGGGGGTAACCCTCAATCAAATGATATTGAATAAATCCCATACCCATAAAGAAATAAAATTAAGATTTAAATGAGAAAGGTCATGCAAACATTAATAAAAATATGAAAAACAAAATACACAATTCATCTAATGAGAGAGGGCATCATTATCCCTATTTCCCAAGTTATCAAATTAAAAGATGGAAGAAACAAAGAACAAACTTCAAATATCAATGTGTAATATTTAAATTTAAACAAAAAGAAGTCTTATTATAAAGGATGGGGGTCCATGAATGTTAATACTTCGAAGAATATGCACTATCAAATGATATGCATGATACAATTATCTAAATGTATTTTGAGAGAATATAAGCGATTAACACCAAATCCATGTCCAATAAGGTGTCCGCCAAATTGTTTTAGCATTAATCTCTGTAACAACCCTGCTTAAATAAATGTATAGGGATGATTAATTGTAATTAATTTGATAATCCGACTGTCCTAATATGTTAGTTAAACCATAATTATTTCTTAAATAATATTAACTAAATAATTATTATTAATTAATTTTCCATGATTAATTAATTATTAATTGACTCATTAATTAATTGAGTAAAGAATTGAAGGGGGTTAATAATTTAATGTATTAAATATTTACATATACGGGGGGGGAGAAACATTAAATATGGGGATAAGATAATAAATATAAAGGGATAAGGAAATTAATGAAAGGGGGAGAGTCGGTGAAGGGGGGGATATGATGGGGAGAGTCTTACGAGGAAGGTATTCTTTTTGGGGGAAGAGAAAAAATTTTGGGGAGGAGGATAGATATTTTGGTGGGAGATCTTTGGTGAGGAGTTTGGCTTTTGGGGTTTTTGGTGAATTAGAAGCAGGGGGCACCGGTTTGCTGGGGTTTTGGGCATGGGGGCCAGGATTCCTTTTGGTTTCCTGGAGCTAGGGAGCCAGATAGGCTACTCCTAGCTGGCTGGGAAGTTAGTCGGTTTGGGCAGAGTTGGTCAGTGCATCAGGAAACAACAAAGCAACAGGCTGGACAACTAGGTCAACGGAGAAATTAGCATCAGGAAGAGGTAATTAAATTTTATTCTGTTAAGTTATTTTCATGCTGTAAATAGATTTGAATTCCTGCAGAATATTTATGCTTGTAGGATGTGAATGAATAATTTATGTATAGAGAAAGGAAATATATGTTAATTGTGTTAAATATTTGTATTTAATTATGTAGGGTCTCTACACATGGTATAAGAGCCCTGGTTCAAAATCTGGAGCCAAGGGCCTACCTACCCACCTTATCCCCTTATATGGAGAATTTTCTCAGAAACCTAACATTGAAACATCCTTATTACTTGATAGAGAGAGAGTAGAACCTACGTCTGATGGTTTGCAAACAACTTACAGTTAAACAAAGAATACTATTTAATATTTTTGTGTTAGAATTTAAACTCAGAAAATCTTGAATTGAATGTTCAGCCATGAGCTGTTCATAATATATCTTCAGAATTCAAAACCCTATTGGCTGAAGTCAAGTAACAAGAATATCATTTCACCTACAAAAATAAAATAATGTAAGGCTTATTAAAATCCTGGTTTTCAAAAGATCATGTCAAAAACTTAAGGGTTCACTATTACAATTAAAATTTCAGGACATACTGTTCAAATTTCAACTTCAAGGAATAAAAAGTAAGAAATTTGGAAACCCTAGCATTGAAAAATGTCCATAATTGAGGTTAACAGTAAAAAAAAATTAGCCGCAAGTTTTTACCAAAGAAAACTCCATTTAAACCTTAAGACCTAGTCCGAATACCAAAGAAAACATTGCATATCAGAATAACATAATATATTACTATATCATAACATTGCATATCAGAATAACAATAGCTAAAAAAAAAATGGTCAAAAGAAAGCAATGTAATCTTATAAGATCCCAAGAACCGAGAAATACAAAACCTCATCTCACGCATATAAAATTTATTAGTAAAATGCATGGCCTTTCCTTTGAACAAACCTGAATAACTTTGAGCAGGAAATCGACACAGTATCTTCACGCCAAAACCAAACATAATTTTGAAATTATCGGGCTAGATACCCCACGAGTCTAGGCTCGAATCCTAGTAGCCATGGGTCGAATTCAGCAGCCTCCATGCACTTGCAAAGTCTTGGCAAGAGCCGCCCTACCAACACGCCAAGCCAGTGCAAAGTATACACAATTCGCAACCAAGACCAGGTGCCCAAGCCACAAGGAGGCAATACACTACGCATCAGTAAATAAAATTAGTAAAATATTGGGCCTGAAGGTCCAATCTCCAAGCCAAATGCCAACTACTAACACATCACAAGTAGAAACCCAAAACCAAGTGCCAAACCATAAGAGGAGCCCACAACGGCATCCTTTGCAAATCCCAGCGTACAAAACAGCATGCACCAAGCGCTATGCCACGAATAAGGAAGGATCCCAATAGTTTGGACACCACGTCAACACACAGGTCAGCACCAAGACCAAACACCAAGACGCCAAGGAGACAACCCACATTCCAGATGTCCAGAGGGAAATTTTATCACCGGCACCTATGTGACCATGCCCGTAACATTTCTTGGCAAAGTAACTGCACCAGAATACTACTTTCAGGCATAAATAGACTGATATGCCAACAAAAAATTTGATTTCTAGGGTTATTAAGTATAATACGACGACCCTTCCTCCATAGTAATTAAACGGTGCTGAAATCTTGTATGTTATCTTCGTTATGACATATTAGAATACAAAGAATGCGGGAATGCAACACAATATTATACATCTTGGTTGGAGGGTTTCATCACTTGAAATTGTTTAAAAATAAAATAAAAAATTGGCATGACTAGGACAAGGGAATCGTATGCTTTCCCTCTGTGGAAATCAAGCATCATGCAGGGAGTTACTTGTCTAGTGTAGAGACTTCATAATCTTGCCACAAATAAAACATGTCTAGGGCTAGAAAAGTTTTATGTAAATCCTTGGAATCTTTAAGAATGGAAATTATATATATTATCTATGGGTGCAGTACGCATTTTGTACAGGCCCAATTTCATAGCCTAGCGACCAAGACACGACAGAGGAGCACATGCCCAAAAAACAAAAAAACAAAAAAAATTATTAACAAAAAAAAAATAGCCCGCAGGCCTAGCTCCGAAACCCTGAGCTTGTTTAGCACGCAACATCATACAAAACACAAGCCACCGCCCAAGTCAAACGCTAAGACACCAAGGAATGAGGGAATGTGCCACTATGCTAGACGCTCCCTCCATTCCTGGAACATGATTTACCAGGGTCGACCTAGCAGGGGGATGGCTATGGTCGTCGGCCTCATCCTTCACCCTGAACGCTTAAAAAAAAAAAGAAATGAAAAGAGGAGAAGAGTGGGGTTTGAAGTGATAAATAGGAAAAGATAAGGGTTAGGGTTTAGGTCAGGAGGACACTGGAGGAAGCAAGGTGGGCACGTGGAATCCATGCATGCCCGCACTTGATTTTTAAATTATTTCGATTTTCTTAAATTTAAAATTTCTTTTATAAATTATGCGTGTGTTCGTTTAATTTTTTTTATTTTAGTGTAAAGATAATTTAGGTTAATTTAGTTTAAATTAATTTAAAGTTAATTTAGGTTAATTTAATTAAATTAATTTAAAGTTGATTAAGTTAATTTAAAGTTAATTATCTTTAAAAAAAAAAAATTAAATTAAATTAATTGTGTATTTAGTGTAAAGTTAAAATACATTAAAAGTTAATTAAAATGTTAGAGGGTCCATGGGTTTTGAACCCAAGACCACCCACCAAGCGAAGCGCCTTAAAAAGAGCACTAACACCAATGCGCCCTCATGAGTCTTTACAAATAAATTCTTATACTTAAATAGATTAATGGTAACAGAGTGTATCCCGAAGTATAAACTCCGATTATCCAAGTGTTAGGCTCATGATACCTTACACACAACTCATGAAGCCAATCGTCGAGCCCTTTCATTCCATTCCACCAGTCAAAGCCAAGCGCTAAGCTCCAATTCTTGAAATCCACTCTATAATCCTTAAAGACTCGCACTTGCAGCCACCGAGACACACAATTCAATGCATATGTACAACGTGCCAAGGGGAGCCCACGAGTCAAGCATCGAAGGATATTTAGTTGTAATTTTTTTTTTTAAAGGACTTAGACTAGGAAAAGCGGGAAGGAGGTAGCATACACACTAGGAAAGTAAGCTAGAGGAATTGGTAAGTATGGCGCAAGGTTAGCGTAGCTACAGGGCAAGGGAACCAATAGTTTTCTTAGGCAAAAAAAAAAATTCAAGCTTAGATGCTTTAGCCCTAACCTAGCCAATCCCCTAAAGAGAGTAATGTCTGTTTACAGACAAGTAAATAAAACTTACGCCTAACCCTGTTTCTAGTTTGAGTAGCACCAATTTGAAATGTCCTTGAACTCACCCTGACAACTTTGGTTGATGCAGGTTAAATAATATAGGATGGTTAGGACTCAAGGGAATCAAGGCAGAGGAGTGTCGTTGCAGGCGTCGCCAACACCACCAGTGCCACTACCACCATCACCTGAACTAGCTCTCATACTGCACTTGTTAGAGGCCATAAATGAGACTTTAAAGGGGCGACAACCAGCAGTGACCGAAGTGGAACCCCCACCATATAGAACAGGTAATCCAGAAGCATCAATGGATTCAGGGGGAGGACCTCCACTCGAAGACATCACTCAAGAATTGTAGAAGATCAAACTTTTAGAGTTTGCCGAGGTTCGCACTAGTGAAAACGCGGAAGCATGGTTGGAAGGCATGACAAGGTGTTTTTCCTTAAGGGACTATGTGTCCAACTCAAAGGCGAAGATATAATTTTTTCAGTTAAGAGACAATGCCTTGAACTGGTGGGGCAACCTAGAAAGAAAAATGCATCTTACCCCAGACACTGTATCTTGGGAACTTTTCGAGGAGAGGCTCCGAAGGAAATATCTTCCAGTGTACTACGAGGAACAACAGGTAGGGGCATTTCATGCCTTAGTATAGGGAAATAGAACTGTAGAAGAATATGAGATCATATTTATGGAATTGATCAAATATGTTTCGTATATGGATAATGACCAACGACGGTTCGTCTATGGATTGAACCCTAAGATAAGAGCTATGGTGCGGATGTGAAAACCGTTTTCAGTAGTGGAAGCGGTGGAAAATGTGCGTTACGCGGAAGAACACATGAACTTGAATGGAGGGACGAGATCGACCTTTCCGCATCGTCTTGGATTCGTCGAGAGTCGCATATGGTAACAGAGTCACACCAAGGATAGTAACTGCGGGGATTTCAATGGTAGCGAGTACAACATCTCGTTCTTCACCAACGATGTAAACAAGTCCATGGCCATCTCAGGGAACAACTAGTAGGGGCAGGGGTTTCAGGGGAAGGAACTCATTTCAGAGATAGTCACATAACAGTGCGTAGGTTCAATCTCGTGTTACCTGTTGGGGATGTGTAGGACCCCATTACCAGCGTGAATACCTAGTGTTACAATCAGGATTCATGCATAGAGAAGGGAAGGCCCTGATGGGAAGAGCAAGTAGTAGCCACCATATTTACACATCGGTTAATAATCACCAGGCCGAACATCAATCCATGGTGGTGGAGTCATCAGGTACACTAAATCATATCAACGTTAAGATTTTATTTGATTATGGTGCTATAGATAGTTTCATTTCACCATCTACATTAGAAAAGAGTGGGTTGGCAGCCTACGAGCATGATGACTTTAAACAAGTTGAGATGGCTTCGGGGGGAAAACAAGCGGTAGGACCTAGTGTTGATAATTGTACAGTAGACCTGGGAGTGTGTACTACCAGGTTGAAGGTATACGTTGCTGCTCTTGGGGTGTATGACCTAATCATTGGAATGGATTGGTTAGAAGCTCACCGAGACTTGGTAGATTGTTTCACAAAGAGGGTGCTTTGTGTCGACGATGAGGGAAGACCAGTAGAGATCTAGGGTGTACGGAGAAAAGTGTCATTACACTTTATCTCAACTGTGAAGGTTAAGCAATGCTTGAGACAAGGGTGTCAACTTTATGTAGTGGAAGTAGTGAATGAAGGGAAGGGACCCTCATTGGATCAGTACCTGGTATTGTCGAAATTTAAGGATGTTTTTCTGAATGAGTTACCAGGGTTACCTCCTGAGAGGGAGCTTGATTTTACTATTGAGCTAAAACCTAGTGCAAAACCAATTTCCAAGACTCTGTATCGAATGACATCGCTGAAACTTTGTGAATTGAAAATGCAGTTGAAAGAGTTACTGGACTTAGGGCTAATAAGGCCAAGTGTCTCACCTTGGGGTGCACCAGTAATTTTTGTAAAGAAGAAGGATAGATCCTTACGACTGTGTATAGACTACAGGGACCTGAACCATGCTACAGTGAAAAATAGGTACTCGATGCCATGAATAGATGACCTCTTTGATTAGATGAAAGGAGTAGTGGTATTCTCAAAGATCGATTTGTGATCAGGGTATCATCAGTTAAGGATTAAGGAAGGCGATATCCCAAAAACTGCCTTTCGAACTTGGTTTGGACATTATGAGTTTGTCGTAGTACCTTTCGGATTGACCAATGTGCCAGCAGTATTCATGAGCCTCATGAACGACGTATTCTGGAAGTACTTAGATCGTTTTTTACAAGTCTTTCTAGATGACATCCTCATCTATTCCAAGAATGAAAGAGAACATATGGAACACTTACGAGTAGTGTTGTCCTGCCTTAGAGAGAACAAATTGTATGGGAAGTTGTCGAAGTGTTCCTTCTTTCAGAAAGAGATCCACTATTTAGGTCATATCATTTCAAGTGAAGGAATCTTTGTAGACCCAGAAAAGGTAAAGGCCATTATGGAGTGGCCAGTGCCAAAAAATGCCCATGAGGTGAGAAGCTTCATGGGGCTAGTAGGTTACTATCAGAGATTTGTGGAGGGATTTTCCAAAATAGTGAAACCCATCACCACCTTACAGTGAAAGGGGGTCGGGTATGAATGGACTAAAGAATTTGACAGTGCATTCATTGAGCTTAAGAGGTTACTAACTATTGTGCCAATTCTATGAGTGTCGAACATGGAAAAGGATTTCACCGTCTGCACGGATGGCTCAAAGCAAGGGTTGGGGGCCATGCTAATGTAGGATGGAGGAGTGATAGCTTATGCATCAAGGAAGTTGAAGAAACATGAAGAGCTATACGCGACTCATGATTTAGAGTTGGCAGCTGTAATGCTAGCTCTAAAACTTTGGAGGCACTATCTTGTTGGGCGAAACTTTGAACTCAAAACAGACCATCAAAGTTTAAAAAATCTCTTCAGTCAAAGAGATCTGAATGTTAGGCAAAGGTGATGGAGTGAGTTTATGAGTGAGTACGATTTTGGTATTTCGTACATCAAGGGAAAGGAAAATGTGGTCACAGATGCCTTGAGTAGGAGACCACATGTCTTCTCCTTGGTACCCTTAAAGGTCAATCTGAGGGAACATGTGTTGACACAACTCCAAGGAGATAGTTGGTATTTGAAGGTTACTTCCAACCTCCAAAGCGGGAGGCAGTTAGATCCAAAGTATGAAGGATATAGTCTGGAAGTAGACAAACTATTGAGATATCGAGGAAGGATGTACATCCTTGAGAATGAGGATATTCGAAGAATCATACTGAAGGAAGCCCATAGAGCACTTTATTGTGTGCATCCAAGTGTGAAGAAGATGTATGTAGACATGAGGAATCTCTTCTTATGGGTAGGCATGAAGTTCAATATAGTCCATTTTTTCGCCAAATGCCTAGAGTGTCAACAAGTGAAAGCCGACCACCATCACCCAGCAGGCCTCCTACAACCACATGATGTTCGTATGCCCAAGTGGGAAGTCATATTTATGGATTTTGTTGTGGGGTTACCGCTCACATCTCATAGAAACAATGCCATTCTTGTGATAGTGGATAAGTTAACCAAGAGTGCTCATTTTATTCCAGTTAGAGACACTTACGATGTTGCTGATGTGGCACGTGTGTTTGTAAATGAGGTTATCTGTTTGCATGAGATACCTAAGAAGATCATTTCAGATAGGGACTCTAGATTCAGTTCTAGGTTTTGGACATGTTTGCAGTCAACGTTGGGGACTCAGTTGAACTTAAGCATAGCTTATCATCCTGAAACAGATGGGAAAACTGAGAGAGTAAATCAAGTCATGGAAGACATGCTCAGGATGTATGTCATGGATAATCATACCTTTGGTAGAGTTTGCCTACAATAATAGTTTTCATAGCTCCATCAGAATGCCACCCTACGAAGATCTGTATGGAAGGCCATGCAAAACTCCATTGAGTTGGGATAGACTAGAAGACCGAGTAACAGTTGGGCCAGAATTGATTCAAGAGATGGAGGAATAGGTGATTCAAATTAGGTAGAGACCAAAGGAACCACAGGATAGGCAGAAAATTTATGCAGATGCACACAGGACCGACCGAAGTTATGAGGTGGGAGACTAGGTTTTCATTTGTATCATGCCTAATAAGAGTACCATATGGTTCGGGAAGGGGACAAAGTTGTCACCTCGATTTATAGGACCATTCATAATCCAAGAGAAAATTGGACCCATTGCCTATCGTCTCGTACTGCCACCCCACTTGCATAAAACTCATAATTTTTTTCATGTATTTGTTTTAAATCATTATGTTGTTGATGAATCACATAAACTAAATTGGAAGGAATTGCAGGTATTAGACATGGGAACTCTCATGGTAGAACCATTACGCATATTGGATCGTAGAGTCCGACAGCTCAGGAACCGTCTGGTAGACCAAGTTAAGGTCTAGTGGGACAAGTATAGTCCAGGATCTGCTACCCGGGAAGATGTTGAGACACTACGACGAGACTATCCCTCACTTTTTTGACCACCTTGAGAATATGTTTCTCAAAGGTTGGGTGTATGTAACACCACTTTTGACTTAGACAACCAGGATTACTTGAGGCCTATATACTTTATTTTCTATTCACAGTGGAACTATTAAATGATACACTTAAACTTTAAAATGTATGTAAATTTTATGAATGTTTAAATGATATTGATGATGATGTATATGATGTGATATATTGTGAATGTAAATTTTACGAATGTTTAAATGTTATTGATGATGATGTATATGATGCGACATGTTGTGAGAATGAAATTTTTTATGAATGTTTAAATACTATTAGAATGATGTTGGATATGATGCAATCTATTTGGTAAATGATAATTTTATGAATTGGTGTTGAAATTGAATTATGGGATATTATGAGATCTATTTCTAACTTGAAAACTTTGATGTTAATTTTTTGGTACATGGATACTGAATTGAAATGATGGTTGTATGCAATTACATGATGATAATGCATAGAAATGCATGAGTTTGTGTTATAGACTAATCCGTAGGTTATGGGCTATGAAATAGCTAAGGGATAATGATGATGAAAGTGGATATCATGACCACTAGCCGAGAAACATTATGGTACGAATATTTTTATGTGAAATTATATTGGTTTGGATGCATTGCTATGATGTGTGGACCAGTGCAGGATTTTAGGTATGAGACTGCCCAAAACCGAATAAATGATGACAAATCCCCCAGCAACACGGTGCCACTGTATATTCCATTGTAGGGTGTGCACCCTAGTTATGATTAGGAGGGGTGGAGGCATTTCCCACCGTGTATCCTCCGAAACCTGAAGTCATGGGAGGACGGTGTTAGCTCACGCTCCCCAAGACATGTGATGATGACTGTCATTTGCCTGCTAGGGAAGATTGGTCAAGATAGTGACACTTCCGCTTACGGGTTCTATTTGGATTTAGGTCAATATAGTTGACGCTCCAAGATAGTCTAGCAGAGGAAGGATAGGAATGGAGATGGAAGTAAGTTAGGGAGGAAGGATGAGTAGAAATAGTTGAGAGAGTATGGATATTTGTCTAATGGTGAATTTAATGTTTTTCCTTCTAAAAAGGAAAATGTGTATATATGAATATTCATAATTTTGTAACTAAACCATAGTGGTCTAAATAAAATTGTTGAACTGGATAATTGTAATTAAAGGATTTCTCAAACATTTGATTGGTTTATAGTCTGTTATAAAAGACTAGTCTTGTTGATTGGATTGGATGCATACATAAATTACTAAAGGATGATAGTTTTTTATTATTAGTACATACACGTGACTTGTATGTACTAGCTACAGATGCATTTCTTGTACATATACACTAGTATGTATGAGTTTTCTTGACTTACTTTCTGATAGTGTCGGTTAATTGTTATGAATGTGTGAACCATGTTTCTTTTCCTTTGTACCATGAGATACCTTAACTTTGGGACGAAGTTTCCTGAACGGTGGGTGTATGTAACAACCCTTCTTAAATAAATGTATAGGGATGATTAATTATAATTAATTTGATAATCTGACTGTCCTAATGTGTTAGTTAAACCGTAATTATTTCTTAAATAATATTAACTAATTAATTATTATTAATTAATTGTCCATGATTAATTAATTATTAATTGACTCATTAATTAATTGAGTAAAGAATTGACGGGGGTTAATAATTTAATGTATTAAAGATTTACATATACGGGGGGGGGAAGAAACATTAAATATGGGGATAAGATAATAAATATAAAGGGATAAGGAAATTAATGAAAGGGGGAGAGTCGGTGAAGGGGGGATATGACGGGGAGAGTCTTACGAGGAAGGTATTCTTTTGGGGGGAGGAGAAAACATTTTGGGGAGGAGGATAGATATTTCGGTGGGAGATCTCTGGTGAGGAGTTTGGCTTTTGGGGTTTTGGGTGAATCAGAAGCAGGGGGCACCAGTTTGCTGGGGGTTTTGGGCATGGGGGTCAGGATTCCTTTTGGTTTCCTGGAGCTAGGGAGCCGGACAGGCTGCTCCTAGTTGGCTGGGAGGTTAGTCGGTTTGGGCAGAGTTGGTCAGTGCATCAGGCAACAACAGAGTAGTAGGCTGGACAACCAGGTCAACAGAGAAATTAACATTAGGAAGAGGTAATTAAATTTTATTCTGTTAAGTTATTTTCATGCTGTAAATAGATTTGAATTCCTGCAGAATATTTATGCTTGTAGGATGTGAATGAATAATTTACGTATAGAGAAAGGAAATATATGTTAATTGTGTTAAATCTTTGTATTTAATTAAGTAGGGTCTCTACAATCTCGTTATAATCACTAAATAAAAAATCAATGCAACATAATGAGATAATTAATATCATTCATAAATACGCAAACACAATATGAACTTTAATGAGGTTAGAAACCAAAATAGAATAAATGTTGAATATACAAAACATCCATCTAATTATTACTCCCTAACTATATTTTAAAAAATATTTTAGACAACTAATAAATGATTAAGATAAACAAAAGAAGATTACAAATTGAAGAAAATAGAGGGATGAATCTTCTCTTATATTAAGACTATGCAGAAATGTTATTACATATTTTCATGGTGTTTACAGATTCTTCCTGGATGCACTTTCGTTCCTTCCCACGAGGTCGATCACCTTCTCAAGGCTAAACATTCTCTTTTATATGTCTCTGAAGGTTGAGTTACAGTTTCTTTGTGCGTAACAACTTTTTCAAAAATAGGAATAATTAGTTACGGTGGCTGACATAGATTTGGAATCACATTTAAGTATAATAGTTTAAGTACAATCATTTAGTAATAGTCACCCTTCACTAATCATTTCATTTGTGAAGACAATGGTTTGCTAGATTTTATATTTTTGTAGTCTATTTTTCAAGCATGACCTTAATAATCCATCTTTGAAATCCTTTTAGAGTGCCACTTATCACATGTAAGGAATTTTATGTATATACCAAGGATGGCTGGGAATATGTCCTTCATTATTCTCAGTTATCCTAGTGATCTAGAAGTTGTATTATTCTTATATTATCTTCTTTACATAATAGTTTTTTCCACTAAATGCATGCTTATCTCTGAAGAATATATGCCACTAATACTAAAATATTTAAGGTGTATTTGATGATTCAATACTATTTTTTTTTATTAATCATTTCTCATAAGAGAATTGACCAAGCCTACTCTAAGTTCTTCCTAGAATTCATTTTCTGACGATACATATAGCATATTAATACCAATCTTGTGTTTTATCATAAAAATATGGAAACTTCAATTTGACAAATGTGGAGAAATATGTGTATGCAAGTGATCATTTATGGTAGTTGCATGTTTTCTACATGAAAAGTACCCTACATGTTTTCTACATTTGAAAAGTTATACTTATGTGAATTTCATTCGATACTTTGTGTTGTGCACAGTGTTGTTGATAAAACCATATATTGGACTTGCCCACCCAATACCCTGCAATATAAGACTCATAACAAGTTCACCAAGATGTGATGACAGAGGGTTCCAATGTTTTCACACTTTAATAAATACCATTCAGAATCTTCCACACAAGGAATCTTGGTGCAATCTCATTCATGTAGAGACTTAGTGTGTTATTGTTACTTCCTTTTCAACTGGTAAATATTAAGAGAAATCAATAGTAGTTGTCTCAAAAATGAAGGATGTTCCGCTTTGATGGGTCGTTGTGGTAAGGTAGAGGTTGGGGAACCTTTGCTTTTGGAGCAGGCTTCTTTAGGTAAATAACAATTGAATCAATCTCATCAAAGAAAAGTACATATGGCGATAATTGTTGAGCCTTATTAAAAATATCTCACACATGGATCCACTCTCTCTGAATCACTTATGCAAGCTACTTCAGTTTTTCTATTCAGAATGAACTCATTCAACATAGTAATGAATAGTAGAATCGTCACTGAAATGATGCTTCTCTATATCATTCCACAACTTAAATACATTCTTTGACTTCCCAATCTCATCATTATTATTTGAAAGCACTGAAGGATGCAATACCATTTGATATCTCCTTCCAGCAAATCAAGTGAATGAGTTACCCTCAACTAGTTGCAGCCACATTTTGGTCCATTGTATCCTTAATGAGATGGAAAATAGAGCCTGCACATGTTATATAGAAAACTTATTTTCACAAAATCTAGTTCAATATGCAAACCATCATGGATAGTAACATCCATACCATCGATAAAGTCCCTTTTTATAAAATCCCATTGATTTCAACACACATGCACCATCATGGAGCCTTGAGGCATTGGTATGTGATTTTATAAGTGAGAGAGTAGCTTGCATAGTGTAGAATTATTTTTGAGTCTGTTTGTATAATGAAATCTCTATGCTTCGTGCAGAGTACAAATCTCTCTTAGTCCCTCTCTACACCTTTCATGAAATAAAATAAGTGATTAGATTTCTTACTCCTGGTAAGCATATACATCCTCTTCGTAAAAATGATATTTAGGGTTTGTAAACCCCAACATGTCCTTCATTTAAAACCCCATGAATAGAATGTATCATTTTACTTTTGTTTCATGGAGACATGGAGAAGACGATTTGAATAGAGAGATAAAATCCATGCTCGTCTGACTATCAACATCGATCTAAATTTTTTTATCACATAAAGATCTCTTCAAGGTGTAGTTGAACAAGAACCACTTAAACCAATATAAGCTTCTATGTGACCAAGGATTAGAATAAAAACCTACCCGTGAGAGATTTGGAAAAGCTGAGGATGTATTTTGATGAAAACCCCCACCACCTCTTCGAGCTTGCGGGACCTCTTGGTCTAGGATCGTTCATAGAATGGATTTGAATCAGCTCTCGGGCTCTTGCCGAACCCTCAAATTCTTTTTCCACAGGCCTTGTTTATCTTCCCTAGCACAAATCTTCATTTGTGAGGGTCCTAATACTCCAGTGGAGTCTTCCACGTGACTCCAGGCCAAAACAGTGGGTCATCTTTCAAATTACTGAAGAATTAGAGACTCTGGGACTCCAAGCTTTAGGAGCTCCAAAAGTAACACACTACAACTCTTCCAAAGTTCGAACCTGTGAACAGCCAAACAAGGCAGATCAGACGATCGAAGTCTGTCTCAGTTCGATGACCAATGCTTTATCTAGGCTTCGAGCTTCAGGACCCTTCAACACCTATCTTATGCTTCCTCCTAAATTCATGAATTATCGAATTCTCGAAGCCCTCTGAAACCAGTGGTTATGATTGACTATGGAACTTTGAGCTTTGGGAGTTCTCAAACCACAATAGTTTTCACCTCCATTCTAACGAACTGTCGAACTCACTAATTCTGATATATGTTGACATGGGTACTCGCTATGAGTGGTCAATATGTGCTCCGACTTTCAGAGATATGGGAGTCTTGTGTGTTTTTGCAACCACACTCCAATTCTTCCAGATAGCTGAACTTCTGGACTACCTCCAATCTATGGACATGTGTCCTTACTGATGGACGATCTAGAATTACTTCAGATCCTAGGACTTCAGGAAACCTATCTCCTTTGCACCTAAGCACGAAAAATCTCTAAATTCGTGAAGTCCAAAGGACTTCAAGGGTTAAAACTTGTGCTTCTTACCTAGATCCAATGACTGTTGATCCTTGCACTCAGATATGATGGCTAGGACCTATTCTCCCTTCGTGCACGCTCCTCATCCTGTCTGGGGATAAAATCCAATGGACCAGATTACCTCTACAGCCCATCTGATGGTTGTTATAACTTTTCCCATGATGTACAACTTCACATCCCTTGAATGAAGGATTTCTTCGAGCATTCAAAAAGGCTCAGCCTTCAACTTCCTCCTCTACAGGATCGATCCTCTCAACTATGCTTGCATTTTGGAAAACTCTACTCCTCCTTATATTTTCTGATTCCTTATGGTTTCAAAGGACTTTGTCCCTTTTCTCCAAAAAATCGTTCTTCCCTCCTGACAACACAACACTCCTTTCTCCTGAGCTTTGACACTTTGAAAACTTGGACTCTGGCGCACTCCTTTCACTTACCTTTTCAAGCTTGACTAACACTAGAAAAAGTATTGTCTATATGCACTCATTGCACGTGCCTCTGCATAAGCACAGGCTATCTCTCTTAAGCTTTTGAACCTGTATATGGTTCGACCTCTGCACGTCTTGCGTTGGCTCTATGCACACTTGCACTATTTCTCCTAATCTTGTAATTGCTCAGAATTCAAAAAGGGTCCCGACCCTTTACTCCTTCAAATGGTTTCTTGTGTCCTCCTCGTAGTCACGCCCTTCCACTCCATATCTTTACCAACAATTTAACAACATATTGGCTTTGTTCACTCCTTGCACTCGAATATCTTTGAGTCTTGAACCTTAAAGGCTCACCTATGCACTCCTTGCATCGGCTCTAGCCTCTTAAAGTGTTTGGTAACTCTGATGTGCACTCCTTGCACTATCCCTTATGATATTGAGAACAATTATGGTGTTCCCACCTGGCACACTCCTCACAAAACTCCTGAATGTGTTCTTGCATACTCCTTGCACATTCCTTTTATAGTTTTCTAACAACTCTAAGGTGCAGTTCTTGCACAAATGTGAGAGCCAAGAAAGACTCTGAAAACTACAGAGATAGGAGATTCTATCAATTCCTGCAAAGGGAACATTAAACATCCATCGCATACACACATATGCACTGAAAACATTCAGAAACCAACATATTCATTCATCCACACAGAAAATACACACAAAGACTCATATGGAGGGAATTCTGCTCTTTGTATTAATATTGAATGATTTTTACAATGTGTACAAGACTGGACTGCAACATAGTCTCATCTCCTCTCAACTACTATCCACAACAAATATTTATAACTCTCTTCAACAATTCAACCAACTTCTAACTGGGCATACATTACATTGATTTATACATGAGGGGCTTCTCAAGCCTTCCCTCTAGACTATTCTAGTGCTATCATTTCACAATTAAAGAAACTTACCACTAAGTTTACTACATTAAATGGGTAATTACATCCCATATATGAGTCGATTCTCAATATATGTACAACTACATCCCATTAAAGGTGAATTTACACTCATCTTGTACAAATACAGTGACTTGGATTTCCTTCAGCCTTTTCAAACTTTAATTACATTAAATTTCATTAAATTTGAGATTTGAACTCAAAATTGAGAATACTGACATTTTTCTCTCCTTGAAATCTGCTCCCTCCTAGTGCATTGCTACACTGATGAGTTGGAGCCATGCTCCAGAATCATACTCCCATGCTGAAAAAAATCATGAGCTCCTACTCATGGCTCCTCTTCTGTTGTTATTGAGAAACTCCTAGGTCCCAAACTTCATTCTGGTGTTGTCCACCTGCTCCACTTTTTTGTTTCTCTTGTTGTTGTCTTGTTGTTGTTTCAGGATATTCTCTAGTTAGCCTCCATCTATTGTTGATTGTCTCATGTGTTGACTTCAACATCAACCTCCTTATCCCCTCTATTTCCTTATCATCCTTCTCCATTGATTAGCTCCTTTTTTGTAGTCTACTCTATTGCATCTCCTCCTCTTCATCAATCTCCAAATTGACCTGTTGGATGAGCCTACTCTGGGTTATTACCCTTTCTCCCAAGGCTTCCAATTATTCATACATATCAGAAAAATCCATGTTGTTTACAACCCTCTCTCCTATCGTAGGTTCCAATTATGCAGTTGTCCTCTGTTCATCTCCCTTATTGAAATTTATGAGAAATTCCATTGAATTATATTCTTTCCTCCTCCTTCTATCTTTTGAAATAATAGAATCTGTGGGATGTCTTTCAGTTTCCTTACAAGCAATATATTCATTGGATTTTTCTTCTAACCCCTCTCCAAGAGATACTCTAATCTCCCCTACCATCAAAACATGGTTAAGGTCCTCTCTTTGCTCCAAACTTTGGGAAAATGTTTCTCCCTCCTCCTCCATGATAGTATATGTTGGATATATTTTCTCTCCTGCACCTGCAACACATGCATTGTTAGTTTAAAAAAAATTTGGCCCCATGACCTCTTCCCTAGATGCCTCCTGCATGACTTCCTCATGTGCAACACATGCACTGGCCTCTGCTAGGCTACTTGGAAGGAATATGCTAATTCCCCAAATTATCATAATTCATCTCTGATATTTCTCCTCTTCCATCAACACTCCTTGTTGATTCAAAGTATCCTCTGAGTTCTCGAGACTCTCAAACAATATGCTCTCCTCCTTTCCCACCTGGAAAATCGAATTTTTTGTTCTTCCCTCATGGAAGTCTATGAGATATTCGACTGATCTCTTCTCATTGCTCTCCTGGAAATTTGTGAGATCTCAAGTTGATATCTCTTCCACCTCATCGAGGATCTCTCCAACAAGGATGATTTTAGGGGCTAAATTTCGCTCATGGGCTAATTTTCCATGGTTTTTCCCCAAAAAAGATTCGCTATTCTAAAAATGATTCTCCCAAATTCTATAGGATAAAATGATTTTACCTTAAAAATCGCCAAAAAATTATACAAACTATATAAAATCCTTATAAATTTGAATATTTTTACAAAAATATCACCAAACATTTATAATTTCCATATGAAGGATTAGTAAGATTCGCCAAGGTTTCTACATTTAAAAATAAATTTCCATCCTTAAAATCATCCCTGCTCTCCAATTTTTGGTTCATAGATGTAAACCATGTCCTCCTCTGTGTCACTGAGGTTTTCCACTTGCCTCAACCACCTCTTCAACATATGCTTCTACTTTCTGGAAATCAACTGCTAAATAGGCCACTTTACCTTCCCCTTCATGGGCCACTCATACCTCCATATTCCTTGTTGCATTATCTTCCATTGCAAGGTTAATCTATTGAGAACCTCTCTAGTATCATTGATCTCTTCATCCATATCCTCTTTGATCATCAGTTTGCGGTCTCCTCTCGGACCTTGTCTATGGCCTTTAGTAGCCCTCTTATTTTACCTTGCCCTCTTGGAAAGTCTGCTTCCTATTGTACACCAGAGAATAGTTATTCACATAGAGAGAATCAACACTCTGTCTTCTTCTCCTTTTCCTGTTGTGTATAGACGAAAAAAAAATCTACTTTGATACCACTTGATGGTGTCGGACAAAATATTTTCTCTTTCCTACTATCTATAAACAAAATCAATCTCTCATACCATATGATGCAAACCCTTCCCACCTCCTAGGGATCTCACAACCTCTTGGTCTTGGATCATTCACAGTAAGGAGATAAATCATCTCTAGGGCTCTTATTGAACCCTCAAATTCCTTCTCCTTGGGCTTTGTTTATCTTCCCAGTGCATAAATATGTGTTCTCGAGGGTCCTAATACTCCAACAGAGTCTTCCATGTGACCTCGAGCCAAAACCATGGGTCATCTTTCAAATTAATAAAGAATTCGAGACTCTGGGGATTCGAGCTTCGGGAGCTCCAAAAGAAACACACTACAATGATTCCGAAGTTCGAACCCACGAACATTCGAATGAGGCAGATTAAATGGTTGGCATTTGTCTCGGATCGACGATCAATGCTTGCTCTAGACTTTGGGACCCTTCAACACCTATCTTGCACCTCCTCTTGAATTCACGAAGGGAAATGGATCGAAGGTTATCTTCCTATCCACAACCAACGGTTATGATTGGCTCCGGAACTCCAGGATTTAGGAGTTCTCAAACCATAGGAATTTTCACCTCCATTCTCCCAGACTGTCCAAATTGCGAAGTTTGAAATCTGTTTACATGGGAATTCACTATCAAAGGTCAATATGTTCTATGGATTTCGGATCTTCGGGAGTCTTGTGTTTTTTTTCAACCACACTCCGATTCTTTTGGATAGTCAAACTTTCGGACTACCTTCGATCTATGGACACGTGTCCTTAGTGATGGACGACACATAATTACTTCATATCCTGGGAATTCAGGAAACCTATATCCTTTTCACCTAAGCATGAACAATCTCTGAATTCACGAAGTCTGGAGGACTTCAAGGATGAAAACCTATGCTTATTACCCAAATCCAATGATTGTTTATCCTTGCACTCGGATCCAATGGTTGGGACTTATTCTCCCTTCGTACGTGCTCCTCCTCCTGTCTGGGACTAAAATCCAATGGCCCAAATTTCCTCTACAACCCATCCAACAATTTTTATAGCTTCTCCCCTAATGTGCAACTTCACCTCCCTTTACTGAAGGATTTCTTCTAGATTTCAAAAAGGCTCAGCCTTCGACTTCCTCCTCTGTAGGTTCGATCCTCTAGAATCTTCTTGCATTTTGGAAAATGCTACTCCTCCTGGTCTTTTCTGATTCCTCAAGGTTTCAAAGGGGTTTGGCCCTTTTCTCTTTCAACAAATCCTTCTGCCCTCATGGCAGCACGATGCTCCTTTCTCCTGAGCTTTGACACTTGGAAAATTGGCCTTTGATGCACTCCTTGCACTTACCTTTTCAAGATTGACTAACACTTGACAAAGTTTTGTCTCAGTGCACTCCTTATACTCATCTCTGCATAATCTCAGACTATCTGTCCTCAGCTCTCAAACCTATATATGGTTTTTCCTTCGCATGTCTTACGTTGGCTCTATGCACACTTGCACTATTTCTCCTGAGCTTGTAATTTCCCAGACTTCAAAAAGGGTCCTGGCCCTTTACTCCTTCAAATGGTTTCTTTTTCCCCCCTAGAAGTCATTCCCTTCCACTCAAGAGCTTTACAAACACTTCAACAATGTATTGACTTCATGCACTCCAAGAACTCGACTCTCTTTGAGTCTTGAACCTTAAAGGCTCACCTGTTCACTGCTTGTGTCGGCTCTTAGAGTGTTTAGTAACTATGATGTGCACTCCTTGCACTATCTCTTATGAGATTGAGAACGATTCTCATGTGACCACCTAGCACGCTCCCCATAGAACTCCTAAATGAGTTCTTGTGCACTCCTTGTGTAGGCCTTATAGAGTTTTCTAACAACTCTAAAGTGCTCTCCTTACACAACCGTGAGATCCCAAAAACACTCGGAAAACTACAGATATAGGGGATTCTATCAATTCCAGCAAATGGAACATTAAACATCCATAGCATACACACATATGCACCGAAAACATTCAAAAACAAACATATTCATTCATTCACATAGAAAATACACACAAAGACTCATATGTAGGAGATTATGCTCTTTGTATTAATACTGAATTCTTTTTACAATTTGTACAGGACTGGATTACAAAAGAGTCTCAACTCCTCTCAACTATTATCCACAACAACTCTCTAAAAATCTCTTCAACAATTTGACTAAATTCTAACTGGGCATACATTACATTGATTTATACATGAGGGGTTTCCCGAGCCTTCCCTCCAAACTATTCTAGTGATATCATTTCGCAATTAAAGAAACCTACCACTAAGTTTATTACATTAAGCATGTAATTAAAACCTAGTGCTAGTGGGAAAATCCTCCCTTTAACTATATCATGGTTTAATATATAGACAAAGCAAATGACTATCAAAAACTCAATCTATTTTCTACTCTACCCCAAACATACCAAAATAAATGAAAAGAAAGCAATAGAAGAGACTATTGGTAATTGTACCTTTTAGCCCACATATGGTGATGATCTCCTCAAGCTCTGTAGTTCCAAAGACTGCAAGTCTCCTCTCAAGGATTACCTGCATCCAAAAATAGGAAAACAAGGACTACAAGCATGATATTTCTATTCATAAATTGGGGTTAGATATAAAATGCTATGTATAAATAAATTAAAATACACAAAACATAATAATTTGGGATAGGGAAAAAAGATTCTTTTATTCATAAAACAAAGATTGAAACTTACAATCCATGTCAGCCACCATTTCGGGAACCTGGTTTGGGCTCCTCTTTACAATGATCCAAGTGCACCTTCAATAGGCCTCTTCTCTCAATCTTTTGATCACCTGAAGGAAAGGGAAAGGATTGGATGGAAGAAGAAGGGGTTGAAGAGGGAATGTTGAGGCAGTAACTCACAAAAGGTAGGAAATGCTTGGACAAGGAAGGGAACTGAAATTGGGTAGAGTTTCATTGTTCTTATTCTTAGTTGTGAAATGAGACCCCTACACCTCCTTTTATATGACAAAAGGATGGTTATTCAGTTGGGGGACGAGCTATAGCAGGTGAATTGGTTGGGAAACCTCCAATAACTTGTGAATTCCACCGAATTCCTTACAACTTTTTAATTTTGGCAACTTTTTCAAGAATACATGGGTTGTTTAGTGTGCGGAAAGCATATGTACGTGGGTTGTCTAGCATGCAAAAAGTGTATGTACGTGGGATGTGGTAGTGCAGGGTGTGTACGTTCTCTAAAAATTAGTTTTTTAAGTAGAGCTTCTCAACAATAATTTGGAAAATTATGCAAGTAAGAGGGCCAATGTCATGTATACATGAGTATGGAATTTTAGGGCTATATTAGATTCCCCCTAATGTATGAGGTCAGAAGAGAAATTGATGGATAAAATACATTACAACATCTTCACCAATGCACAAAATCAAGTGAGACCAGAGTTCGGGTGGTGTAGTCTGCAAAACAATAATTGTCTCTCTGAGGTAGGCATACCCATTATCTAGATGAACTTAATCATGGTTTCCAATCAAATAGACTACAAATCCATGTCATATAATCACATAAAGTGTAGCCACGAGCAATAAACAGTGGATCTACATCTCAAAATCAGTTGAAGATATACAAGTATAGTATGCATATTCAAGAAGTTAGTGACGCCTGTGGCTGGAGATGAGGTCTTCATAGCTCGAGAAACAACTTCATGATATTCAAAAATTAGGTAGGAGTACAATGGGAGTGTATAACTCACTACCCTGAGGTCTTCGATAGTCCGTCAAGAAAAGACAGGAGGATCTCGATGATCATGTCAATAACTTCGTCGATTTCGAATATGGACTTGACTGGACTATGGGGATGGCCAACTCATGAAGGTCAAGGGACAAACTGTAGAAAGGATGACGCAGGTTGGGTAAAAATTCTCTTGGAAAAAAGCACGAAAGATGATCAGACTTAGGCATCATGACATTGACATAAGTCCGTGATGCAGGAGGAAACACACAATCTCCATATGTTTGGAAGAGTAACCAAACTGAGGAGGACACAACTCTATGTAGAGAGAACAACTTCCTAAGGTCATACTAGATCCCAATGTTTTATGAACAAACAAACGGATGTACTTTGTCCAAGGGCGACTCTCTTTGTTGCCGAAAAAGAGTGTATATTTGTCGTCCCCTCTTTTTGGAATTTTTTATTTTTTTGTCTTTTTCAATTTTTTAAAGAGCTTGAAAAAGAATAAAAGAATTCTACGTTACAAAGGAGGAATGAGTGTCACGACAAGAAAACTGGTTCCAAGCACATGGAACATACTAATGCTTAGGGCAAGGAGACATGTGTAGGATAAGGAAACTCGAGGAAAAATTCTCCATGGGTCAAGGTGTCAAGTCGCAGAGGAAAGAAGTGTTGTAAGGCTTGTGTATAAGGAATGCTTCAAAGGTTCAATTGAGAGCAACATGGAGCCGACATTATGCCAAAAACACAAAGATGAGACCCACAATGCAATTAAGCAAGACACAATGAGACCCCTTCTATGTAATTTTTTACAAGCCCATAGAAGGTAAGCTCGGTAGTTTTTTCATGTTTTAGAGAGTCTGGAAAAACACAAAAGAAGACTCTAGGGAGTACCTTTTTCGGAGATAGTCTAGTCGGTTTGAAAAAGGGTTAAACTTGCACCGAAAAGATGTCTATTCAAAATCATTTTAATGAGTGTGACAAAGACAAGATCACTAGACAATATTTTTAATTTTAAGGAGTCTAAAAAGAGATTAACTATGGACTCACATCCTTTTTCTGAGTTTAGTCTCCTTAGCCTGAAAAAGTATAAAAGTAACCAAGGAGAACTCTCCTGGCGAGACAAATCTCTCAAGGCGTACCTTTTTCCACTATAATCTACAGGCTGGAAAAAGGGTTAAACTCATGCTAGTAGATGTTCTTCTGGACCAATTTTAATGAGTGTGAAGGAACAAGGTCACTCAACGATATTTTCAATTTTAGGGAGTCTGAAAAATAGCTTAACTATGGACTCCCGGGGGGTTCCTTTTTTGTAAGTAATCTCCAAGGCCTGAAAAAGGTGATAAAACAAAACGAAGAAGAATGCTCATTTTTCAAAGATTTAGTCCCTCAAACCCGAAAAAGGGTTAAACTTATGCCTGAGAATACTCTTCTAGCGAACCGAAGTTCCTAGAGCATACCTTTATTCATAAAATATTCCATATGGACCGAAAAAGGGGTAAACTACTCCTGGACAGATGTGCCTTCAAATTTGATTTTGGCAAGTGTGAAGGGAAACAAGATCGCTAGACAATATTTTTATCTTTAGAGAGTCTGAAAAGGGATTAAAGAAGACTCTAGGGGGTTACTTTTCTCAAGTAATCCAAACGAGATCAAAAAGCATAAATATAGTCTCATTGGATGTTGCTTTCGAATTTTAAAGTGAGCTTGAAAGACAACAAAGCATGCTCATTAGAGAGTCTCGAGGTTAACTCCAAGAATGATGATTAACAAAATAATGAGGCTTCAATATGTAATCAAGATAGGAATAACAAGGACTCCCAAGCCTATAGTCAAAACTGACAACATGGATGCCAAAATGCAGCAAAGGATCTTCCTAGGGAATCCATGTAGAGGTAGACTCTACCACCTAATTACAACACCTATAAAGCAACAAAGAAGGTTTCATGTTGCACTTCAGTGGGGTCAATCCTAAGGCCAAATGAACCAGTAAATGAATAATGTAAAAATGCAAGTAGGGAAAAATCTAACCTATATGCCAGTTTCGAGGTCAATACCTGTCAGAACGAATCAATAAGATGAAAAAATGTCAAACAAATGTCTCCAAGATCTTGTATATAAGGCCAATAACACTCATCTAGAAGTTAATAAATCCAATACATATAGAAACTTCGGAAAATAAGAGGTGCTACTGAATACAAAAATTGAAAACAACAAACCTAGACTATAGAATATGTACAAGGTACTGCATAGCCTTACAACTCATGCGTGGTAGTAGTTCAAGTAGAGCCCACTGTTAGGCTTTGACCAAGAGTCTCTTTGATAGTCAACCTGGAAAGTCTCCAAAAAGGGAAGAAAACACAAACCACGATGTAAGACTTCCCACGGTATAGAAACTGTAGTCATGGCTTCAAGGATAGCCTCATCCAAAGGAAATTCAAAATCTGAGAAATCATGCAAACGAGGAGGGTCCAAAGTCCTAAAGGGAGAAGTAAACTGACCATATTCCATACGACGAGGAAGGTTCTGGCTAGGACTGACAAAGTCTATCAGTGAATAATCACAAGCACAAGTGGTTAATGATATACTAATAGTGACATCAGACTCAATAAGAGACTCGAGATCACTTGGACCAAAAAGGGGAAGCAAGTGCTCCCATGCCCCCATTAGATAAACCAATGGATCAATTGTTGAGGCCAAATTTTGAGAAGGAAAACATGAGTGAAAAAGTTCCTTCTCAGGAGCAATTGAACACCGAGGATAAGATGCCACATAATTAACCTGTGGTGGGGTAGATTCTACACAGACACTAGGAACATATAAAGGGGTAGACTGAACTAACATTGAATTAAGATGGTGATTGTCAGGCGCGAGCTCGTCGATAGTGACAATGCTTCCATTGTGAGGGAAATGCATCACTTGGAAGAGAATAAACACCACAATGTTCATAGCATATAAATAATCACACCCAAGAAGCATATCGAAATCTAACAAGCCTTGTACCACTATAACATCAAAAAGGATAGTATTCCCACCTAATGATATAGGAAACTAGGGAAGAATCCGCAAATATTCACTAGGATGTCTGTCAAATGCCAACATCTCATGCGATGCAGACACAAGCTCGTGATAACCAAAATCTTTACAAACCAAGGAGGACAAAATACTTATGGAGGATCCTTCATCTACAATACATCGGTAAATGTTATTTGAATTAACTTCAAACCTTATTTGAAAGGGTGCAGAAGAAGGAAGACGAGGCTCAACAAGGTCATTCCAATCAAAAGAAACCATCCTAGGACTTGGGGGGGGTGTTCTCGAAGTGAGAATAATTCCCTCTTGTTCTGAAAGTACTGAACTAGAAATGATAAACACATATTCGGTAGACACATCACTCTCTGAGAGAAGAGTGGGATCAACTGAAGATTGCATCGACGTGACCACTTTGGTAGAATCGACACTCTCCAAGAGAAGAGTGGGATCATTCGAAGATTGCATCAGTGTGACCACTTTCTCAACCAATTTTTGAATAGGATGTAAGACAACATGGTCTAAAGGTGCATCACCCCCCAAAAAGGGAGTGGGATCGACCGAAGATTGCATCAACATGACCACTTTCTCAACCACTAGTTGAATAGGTTGTGAGGAAACCTTAGAATACTTGGAATCAAAAGAGCTTGCAGACAGGGACCACAATCTTCGTACCTCTAGAAGTTTAGGGCATATATGAGTAAGGTGATCTCCCTTGCAAATATTACAAAGGAACTTAGGATTACATCCTATCCGTCTAGGTTTCTCAATAGAATCAATTCCCCTAGAATGACTAGTAGTAGCTGGTTGCACATCTCCAACATGACTTGCAGAGGTTGGTGATTGGTCAATAACATGACTTGTAGAGGCTACAGACCTATTACAAGTATGACTAGTAGTGACTGGAGTTTTTCCCCAGCATGACTTACAAGGGCTGGGTGCTTGCCCCCAACATGAATCACATATTTTTTTGACAACTCTCCAACATGACTAGAAGAGGTTGGTTGTTTTCCCCCAACATGAATTGCAAAGGTCGATGACCTATATCCAACATGACCTACAGAGGTTGGTTGTTTACCCCTAGCATGAATTGCAAAGGCTGGGTAGTGGTGTTCAACATGACTTGTAGAGGTTGATGACCTATCTCCAACATGACTTGCAGAGGTTGGTGATTTCTTCTTCCTATTCTTCCTCTTTCTATTTCATTTAGACTTTCGGTTACTAGTAGATATACTTTGATCAGGGAAGGAAGAAGCAGGAGAATAATTTGTTGAAAAAGGAACATAAACATGATTCCCATGACATAAGGTGCTTAATTGAGAAGCGTCAAGAGAATTCAAGACATTTGGAATGGTACCCAACCAAACCGGTAGTCCCACATTCAACCTAGGAATGTACAAAGTGGCCATCAAAGGGACACCAACGTTTCTGAAAAAGGAAAAGCACAAGAATCCCATTTTAAAGGGGTTCCTTGGCTAGTATCGTTAGGAACTTTAGCCATGAATATATTATGCACATGTTCTCCCCTTGTGGGATCGTTCAAGTCCGTAAAACTCTCACACATGGACTCTGGCGAACCAGTGTCATAAAAAACAATGCCTATTAAGAGGCAGCTCTGTGTTTCTAAGAGAAAGACCAAAAAGTCCTCACGACTGGTGGAGTGGGTGGTCTACCACCCTAGGTCAGAGGCCCAAATTAATGATTAACTAACTCACTATGGAAAACTAGGGAGCATAGAGCACACACTAAAAGTTTCCCAAAGATAAATGAAGCAATCAACTAACTAGTGCGAAGGATGGTTACGCCAATCAACACTAGAGAAAATAACTTCTGCAAGTGCAACTCAAACATGGAAGCACCCTCCAGGTATACTCTATGAAGCATGATCCAACATCCACCCTAGGTACCATGGTATACCCCCGCAGTCACCTGTGTAAGTCTGTAAAATATGGGCGACTAGGTTTCCAGCTCGCAGTCAGTTACCCCACGGGTACAATCGACAGTCGGGAAGATCGTAATGAGTAGGATAACAAGTATGAATCCCTTCAAGGGTATCGAAATCAAGTGGTCTAGAAGAAAAATAAGGATCTCGAATGGATTTGAGGTCCATGAAGCTCCATAGGCAAATGCGATCGGTATTGTTCCCAAGAAATACCCTCAATATGCAATCCCCACTATCTCCATCCATCTTTGGAGGGGTTATCTCCTCTTCCTTTCTTCACACGACCTTGTGTTTATCCCCTGTGTTAGAGGGGGTTCCCAGCTAACTCTTACGAAACTAGACTTAAAGCACTCCCTAACTCAGACTCCAATGTTTGTTTTAAAGTGGCCTTCAAGATTTTCTTCTTCACACCTAATTTAAAGCCCTAAAAACCTAAACTAGTCAGTGAATCCTACAAACAAAAAATTCTAATGTATTTTAGATTAAGAGTTAATTTTAAGGCTTGATTTACTCAAACGATATGGTAGTGAAACTGATGGTGTTATGAAGAGACAAGTAAGGAAGATAACTTTAAATCACTTGAAAGGAAAATATATTTCAAAATTAAAGCAATGCTTGTAAACAACTCTTTGTAAATTCAACTTTTCTAATTGATATTTCAAGATCTTGTAAACGAAGAAATCCTAAAACTTTCTTTCATTTGACTACAAACTACTTATATTTCAGGAAATCAAAAATAACTTTGAAATGGAGACTTTTTTTCTTTTGCAAATAATAACCTTGACTACTTTACCAAACTAAATGCAAGAAAATAAAATCTTGTTTCATTTTTTGAACTGCTTTAACAAGAAAAAAATGAAGTAATTTTTTTTTTTGTTTTTTCAAAGAAAGAAACAGTGAAAAGAGAAAATTGAAAACAAGACTGATAAGGACCCTAAACCCACTACGGATCGCACGGATTCAACCAAGAAATAAAAAGGCAGATCTAAGAATTGATAGCTTACTCTAAAACTTTTAGGGAAAACACAAGAATACTAAAGAACGAGTAAAATGAAACTTCAACCCAAGCTATGGCCACAGACAAAGACTCTGACTGATTCAAGAAAGTTCCGAGAAGTCTGAACTTCTATCAGGAAAGAGGCAAACTCTCTCTTTATTAAAAAATATTTTCATGAAATAGAGACGTGGGATGTTGCATCAACAACTTGCGTATGTACGCATGATGTCTATTGCGCAGAGCACATAAGTACGTGGGAGGACCCTAAATAGGTCGTGTACACCTCTGAGACTTTTCAAAAATAAAAATACAAGGTAGACTTACAGGGAAGGGAAGGCTGGTATGCACCTTGTAGGTGAAAAGAAACCCTAAAAGGACTCAATAAACTTTACTGAAACTCAAAAGGAAAAAAAAAACAATCAATCAACCCAAAACCCCCTAAAAAACCCAAGAGAGATCCCTATTATGGTCTCCATTTCTACTAGCGGGAAAATCCCCCCTTTAACTATATTAGGGTTTAAGATATAGACAAAGTGAATGACCGTCTAAAACTCAATCTAGTTTCTACTCTACCCAAAACATACCAAAATAAATGAAAAGAAATCAATAGAATATAATATCAGTAACTGTACCTTTTATCACATGCCTGGTGATGATCTCTTCAAGCTTTGTAGTTACAAAGACTGCAAGTCTCCTCCCAAGGTTGACCTACATCCAAAACTAGGAAAACAAGGACTACAGGCATGTTATTTCTATTCATAAATTAGGGTCAGATATAAAATGTTATGTATAAATCAAATAAAATACACAAAACATCATCATTTGGGACAGGGAAGACATATTATTTTATTCATCAAACAAAGATTGAAACTTACAATCCATGTCGACCATCGTTGCACAAACCTGGTCTAGGATTCTATTTATAATGATCCAATTGCACCTTCAATAGGCCTCTTCTCTTAATATTCTGATCACCTCAAGGAAAGGGAAAGGATTGAATGGAAGAAGAAGGGGTTTAAGAGGGAATGCTAAGGCAGTAACTCACAAAAGGTAGCAAATGTTGGGACAAGGAAGGGAAGTGAAATTGGGAAGAGTTTCATTGTTCTTATGATTAGTTGTGAAATGAGACCCCAACACCTCCTTTTATATGAAAAAATGATGGTTATTCGGTTGGGGGATGGGCTATAGTAGGTAAATTAGTTTGGAAACCTACAAACACCCATGAATTCCACTGAATTCCTTACAACTTTTTAATTTTTGCAACTCTTGGAAGAATACGCGGGTTGTTTAGTGTGCAACAAGCATATGTACGTGGGTTGTCTAGCATGCAACAAGTGTATGTACACGGGATGTAGTTGTTATAGCAAGATTTGTCTCATCATTGTTATCTTGCACAGAGGGCATTTCTCCATTTCCCTATGCAGACTTATCAACCCCTTTTTGATAAATCCAGAGCCAAAAATATATATATATTCCACATATACGCTCCCTAACTGCTTTGCAAGATGCGTATACGCTTGTTTCTCCACTACAACTCGTGTATATTGGGTTTTGTGCCCAAAAATACAAAATGAGGTCAGGTTTCCATGTCACGATAGAAGATCTCTGATCTTTGGCCTTCCATATACTGGAAACATTCCGACTCAGCCCTTCAGTTGCATTCTGGAGGCTATAAGAGCACAATTTCGAGCTATGGAAAAAGAGGAGAAAGCATTGAACTTTGAGAGCAAAGTTACTCTAGAGAAATTACTTCATATTGAGTATGCATCCCTTTGTTCCTCAAGTCTGAACACAGTGTTCAGCCCCCAAGCTCTTTCCTTATTGTCAAGAGGACCTCATCACCTATTTTCTATGAGCTTGCCTTTGGTGGAGGATTGAAGTGGTGGAGACCCAGTTGGAAGGAACTTGGTCTCTTGGTTTCGAACTGTGTCGATACAAAAGTCTGTAATGTTGATACTTCTGTTGATCAATTATTAATATAAATAATCCTTTCCCGTCCTATCGATATCTTGCAAATATATCATTATTATCCATGAGCATGTTTGTAATGTTTATTAATGGATTGTGCTATTTGATGTGCTAACTCATTTTATATATTGTCACTATATACTTGCATCGCTTGTTTGTTGAGAACTTCTTGCAGGTGTAAAGCTTTGGGTCAAAGTGCTCAACGAAGGAACGACATCAAATGATTGGATTGAGGTAGGCTTCTTCCTCATATTTCACATTAGTTTATATAGCACATGTTGGAATTGAGTTGATTTCTGAAGTCATACTTATCTGTTGTAGTTTACCGTTGGCCGTAGAGAGATTTTCCCTTGTAACAGAATTGGCGACTCCACTAGGGATAGATCTTCCTTCTAAGGGTTGAAGTATTTTTTCTTCTTACATTGCTCTTTTTCCTTTGTGTTTCTTGTCGTATCATAGTTGGACAAAGTCTTTTCACTCTGGGTCTGAGTTTTTCATCCTTTTACCCTTGCCTAGCCTTGTTTTAAAATATATACGCCCTTTTTGCCCTGACAGTCATGTATACACACTTGTTGTCCCACTGCAAGAGGCGTATATATGCCCTTTTCTCTTGAACAATCACGTATACCACTTCCCCTTTCTTTCTTTCTTGGTTTAGTGACTATTGGGTATGTTTTGAGCATCACTGAGCCTTGTTAGGTCTCTGTGGTGCCTGTTGAGATTATCTGGGATGACAGAAAACCTGTTTGGAGTTGAATTTTTGGGTGGTGTTAGCAATAATTCTTGTTAGCGATATCATCTAGCACCATCGGCGAAAGCTCCATAGAAGGGCTTCATCGGCATATCGGGAATCGGGATATTGGAGATCCTGTGCACAAGGAGTTCGTGTATTTTGAAACCGCGAACCCCAAAACTCCGATGGGGAGTTGGAATGCGGTCACATGGAGCGATGGTCACATTGAACAGGAGTTATAGCCAGCAGGGGAAAACACACAAAGGAGCGCATCGGGGATCGGTATATCTTGAGTCTTGAGGACTTGCACATTTCGACATCAAAAAGTTTGAAACCCCGACAGCGGAGTATAAGGCTATGGTCTTATAGGGAGGCGGTCACGTGGACCAGGTGCAGCCAAAGGGGCTAAGGCCGAAGCGCATCAGGGATTGGAGGATCGGGATTCCTAAGGACAGGGGCGCATTGACATTGCAAATGACAAAACCCCGATAG
The DNA here is from genome assembly GCA_009831015.1 of Picea engelmannii. NCBI lineage: Eukaryota > Viridiplantae > Streptophyta > Pinopsida > Pinales > Pinaceae > Picea > Picea engelmannii. The sequence goes on along the minus strand of ML779516.1, from coordinate 559,822 downwards.
GAGTGGAATAAGGTCGCGGTCACGGGGATTGGTCATATGAGCAAGAGCTGAGCCAGGAGGGCCAGTATGTGGAAGCGCTCATAAGAGAATCAGGGATCGGGGATTCACGAGGACAGTGGTTGGTGGCAGCGGAAAGTATGAAACCCTGAAACCTCGATACAGAGTCGGGTATAACCACGGTCAGGTGCAGAGGCCGAGAGGAAAGTCAGAAGGACCTATGGATCGGGTTTGCATAGTGATCCCTGAAAGGAATCTAAAGAGCCGCTTCAGCTCAGAAGAGGGGATTTAAAACGATCTTGAGATCAGGAAGGCACGGTGATGTCCCAGGTACCGATTTGATGTGGGATAAATCCCAGTAGCTGCCAGGAATGAATGAAGAAAAGAGAGGGTGGTTGAGGCCTCGCCTCAATCATTAATTGCAAGGCATGGAGGGTCTGACCAATAGTCTGCTCAAGAGGGTCCTGTGTACCCATTCTTCTAGAGAAGCCAGGCCCGATTTCGCGACCAGCTGGAGGAGGTCTACACACGCTAGCTTGGCATTTAAATGGATCAGCTACTCCCCTTGCTGGAGCCATGCGCAGTTAATATGGCGTCTGTCATGGGCGCACGATCGTCATGAGTCTGCATGGGTAGACTGTCAGAAGCCATGTAGACACAATTATTTAATGCAACATCTTGTTTTTGCTGCTGTGGTGGTTTTTGAGTATATGTAGGCATTTTCGCCATTTTTGTAAGGATCGATGGTTGAGCAGAGCTCCCCACTGTAATGTTTTAGCAGCTATTCTAGTTTTCAGCTCATGCATCTGTATTTGAGATATCTCATTTATGACAGACAATTTTTCTTGTTCCATCTAGTTTTCGTCTCATGCTTAGATAGTTCGTGACTGACTGAGTCGCGTGAATCATTACAGTCCTGTTATGATAAATGATTTATCATTGCATTATTGTATTCTCTGGTTTTTGTATTTAAGTGCAAGAAGACCTTGCGTTTGGATGCCTTCTTCTACAGTTTGTTAGGAACCTGTCATTTGTAACAGACCTTCGCACTCCTTCCATACAAGTCTTCCATCTGTTCACCCTTTACTACACTCACTGTCTGAATTTTATAAAGACCTCACTCACCCATGCATGTCTGGCCTAGTTTAGAGTTGGAATGATATCGTTTTGAGTTGGCTTCCATTCGGTCACCCCATCTATAAATAAACTGTGACATAAAAACTGATGGGTGTCGGGCTCTGCTCCTGATAGCAATCCAGGAGTGACTTCTGTCACCAACAGGTGCCGTCTTTCTCTTTGTTTTTCATTTTTTATTTGTCCTTGGTAGTTGGGATGTCTTCTTAGCTGCTTGGTATTATTCTCGAGTGATTTCTTTTATACACAGTAGAAGTTATATATCAAGTTGCTTATCATTCCATGCATTTTATTTTTAAAACATTGAAAATAATAATAAAAATAGGTATTTTGCATTGGTTGGTATTTTTGTCTTGGAAACTTTATCATTAGCTTAGCACATTTAGCGAAAGATTGCATTTTACTTCTGATTTGCAGAGTTAAAATTGAATATTGCATTGTTTTTATTTAGCATATCATTCACTGAAAAGTTAAAGTTAGGCTTTGCATTATATCTATTTTTATTTTTATGCAGAGTCATAACACCATGAGTTTCATTTCCATGCCTTTTTGAGTAATCACGGCCAATAAAATTTACGCTTTAAACTAAAATTGATTAGTAACGATTTTATTGTTTAGGGTGCACAAACTAGCCTAGGATTTAATGCGTTGGAATAGGATTTTGTGAGTAAACTTCTCCAAGGCAATTAAATCAACATATGTGTCTGAGATAGGGAGTTGAGAAATCCATTGTATAATTGGTAATATCAGGAGGCCCCTCTCACACCGGAGTTAAGCATGAGGTTGCGTGAAGTTTTTTGAAGGGATAAACCCTCGATACTCACCTAGAGTCAGAGATATTTCTATGGATTTATTCATATTTGGGGATCTTGCTAGTAACCATACCTCTGTGAGAGGCGGTACTTTCAAGGTTTCAGTCTTTGCTACCCTGACCATATGGTAATCCAGACTTACGACTGTTCGCCTGTGCATTGGTTATACAGTGGTTGATTAGTTGCTTGACTTAGGTTTCTCATAGGTTACTTGCAAGGGTTATTATGCTTGTATCCTGAGTCAGATAGGGGTCGGACATCACACAACCTTTATGGAAGATTACCTCTCTAGGGGGATCTGACCAACTAGTTGTTAAGCCTACGAGGGCCCTTATAATTGATTATGTTACCTCCAAACTTTAGCAGGGAGTCGCAGGTCCCTCCTGGACGAGGCATACCTTCTTTAGCGAGGGAGGCCATTCAACCACTTTAGCCCTTTTCCATGCATATTGGTCGTTTGAATTTTTGGTATGTTCTTTGATTACTAGTTGGCCCTAGGAATGTGGTTTTTGGTTTCATTATCATGGATAACAGAGTTATTTTGAATCCTCCATTCACCACTACCCCCCCCCCATGATGCCTCCTCATTTTATGGGGGCAGACCCTTCTATTTTTTACAATGGTATGCACGATTACAATGCTCAATTATCACCTTGGGTCTCTAGTAATTTTTATGTTGATATGCCTTCCCACATGCAACCCCCTCCTTTTTCTACTTATATGAATCCTAGCATTGGACCCAAGGGCACTATCTCTCCCATGCCCACTTCTTCGTTTGATATGAGTCATGTTCCCATGGGAGGTTGGAACCTTCCACCTTATGGATCCAATCCTAGCTATGCTCTTTCAGGATCCAGTTCTCAGATGGGTGCTTATTACACCCCACCCATGTATCTTTCATCTTCCATGTCAATCCCTTTAAACACTTTTTCTGCACTAGGTCCTTAAGTACCCCCAGGGATTTCGTATGGGGAGAATCAATTTTATAATTCAGGATACCCTCTTTATGGAACACCCTCACAAGGGGGCAACATATATCCTCACTCGAATAATTCTTATCCTACCTCGGTCTCTTTGCAGACCTCAGTGATGATGCCTGTCTAGACCTCTTCAGACCACCTTGGCATAAACCACCATGTTTCTGGGCTAGGACAGGGAGTATACCAGGATCCTTTCTAGACTACAATGTTTCAGAATCAATATTTTCTGGGACCTTGGAATCAAATACCGTAATCTATCGCTAGCCCAACCATTGTAAGCCACACCAGTGCACCATTGCCCACCTCTTCTAGTCATGTCAGAGATGAGTCGACACTTTCTACAAATCATGTCGACAACTCACTTCCAACCTCTACCAATTATGTTGGGGGCACCCTCATTTTCACCCCATATCATAGCCTTGTCACATCTCTAAATCCTATTCATTATAGAGGAGATGACTCTCTTTCCTCGGCCAGTCCCATCGAAAAACCCAAACGTCTCAGACGTAAGCCTAAATTCCTTTGCGGGACTTGTGAAGGAAGCCATCTTACTCACTTGTGCCTAGTGACTTCCAGGATAATAGAGGTGTGGGGCTCACCCAAAATCCCTTCGGACTCTAAGACACCCATGGTTCCTCCTCACACCACTTCACCTTTAATGATCCTGGCAGTCTCACCGCCAAGATTTTCCTCTAACCTCAACCCCTCCACGGAGGGTGAAGTGTCTCCTGCCCCCGTTACCATGCATCCTCTTCAACATATAATTGAAGAAGTTACCACGCCGATGCCATTTATGGTCAAACTAACTCTCCCTAAAAAGAGTGATGCACCCTCCAGTCACATCATCAACATTCCAAGTCTTCCCCCTTCTAAACAAGATAGATTCATTCTTCCTCCGAATACTCTCTCTCTGAGTTTTGATGAGGTCCCCTTCGACTGGGATGACCTAACAGGACATCCCATACCCCCACCTATGTATGTTCCACTAAGAGACATTATTTGAACCATAACATAGACTATGTACTCTGTTAGCACTTTCTCCTCCTTGACTTGGAGAGCTTTGGGCTTTCCCAAGATTTTGTTAGCTATCTGCAGGATACTGACTTTTGACAGAAGGTCAGGATGGGAACCTTGGCCTCCCCCTTTACATGTTGATTAGAACTAAAACCAAGTCTTAGTTAAGCTCTTTTCCGACTCATTATTAAAAATTTAAAAGATCATCGAGTGATTTGTCCCTTTCACACTCGTTAAAATTGGATTTGAAAGATCATGAGTCTTAGTTAAGCTCTTTTCCAACTCGCTATCAAAAATGGAAAAGATCGTCGAGTGAACTTGTCTTTTTCACACTCGTAAATTGGATTTGAAAAGACATCTATTTGGCACAAGTTCACCCCTTTTTTCACACCAAGTAGACTAAAAGATATAAAAAAGGACATTTTTTGGTGTTAAATTGTGATTGCATCTCATGCCCTTGCTTGCAGTATGGAGCCTTTAGCCAGTTCTTGCTTTGTGTTATAAACCATGGCCCAAGCATTTTGCATCCTCAACCAAGTAGAGCCTTGTTTATATCCTTCACAATTTGACACCCTATACCCTGGAGGGAACATCACCCCGAGTGTCCATATCCCGCATGCATTTCCTTGCATTGAGCATAGGTATGTTCCAATGCTGAAACTAGTTTTGCTTACTTGTGACACTCGTTCCCTCCTCTGTATCATAGCATTCACTTGTTATGAAAAAACAAAAAAATACGGGCAGGAAGGGAGTACTATATTGTAATTGGCAGCTGTCGTGTCACCTTTGAACATCGCACAAATTTATTGAGTCCTTGCGTCACCATAATTTTGGGTTTAGCATGGCCTTAGGAAGCTGATCTCGTTATAGAATTTTCTCTACGGACTAGTTAATCTTCCAGTCACTATACAGAACATTATGAATGCCTCCTGCATCTAGTTGTCACATCATTAAGTCTATGCTGCTGGTGTCCACCATATGTCTCATGCTCTTGTTCAAAGGAATTCTATCAACCTGTGTCAGCCACTCCTCAGAAATCTTGACTTTTCATGTCGACCATACCCTTAGTTTGTCTTCGAATCACATGATACTTTGGTATTATGATGGACCCTGGCCCTACTTTCATCATTGGTAGGTCACCTTGAACCCAACAATCAACATTTCATCATGGGTCATTGAGTGGGTGGTTTCCCTTGTGTTCGATGACAAGACATCTATTCACACTTTGGGATTCGTGCAGTGTCTTGGATGCCATTAGCCTTATTGGTGGTTTCCTTGCCTTTGTCAGCAGTTTTCATCATTGGTTGTTATTCAGAGGGTATTTTTTGTGTACTGCTTGCATTTTTCACACGTGAAAGACGCACAGGGTCGTTTGTTCGTGAACATGTTCTTCATCCGATCTCCACCAAATCATGAAGCTCCTGCTTTGTTCCTCATTCTGACTGATGAGATATGCCTTAATGATCTGCCTTCACTGGGTCTCTTTCCATCAACTTCAGCTCATGTATTCTGGATACGAGACCTAGAGTTTTATGAGTACCTTCAGGATTGTAGTCATTAGTGGCAGGCTCTCTCGCCACTAACAGATGGGAATACATCAATGTCTCCTGATCAATGGATCTCTCAAGTGTTTGACACTAGCTCCTTTGTTCACATTTGTAGAGATGTACTCGGTGCCTTGATACCTAATTTCATAATTGGTAGTCTATATCGCATTTGTTAATGGTATACCTCAATGACCGGTAATCAAGCAATGTCTCATCGTGTTCGAACTCAACTCATTTATTCACATGATGAATACTTGCACCATTGGCAGATTGTATTGAAGACTTGAAGACATCACTTTGTGGACACAACTTTTCTAAGTTGTTGCTTCCATTTCATTGGACCAGTACCTATTTGACTTCAATGATCATGGGAGATTATATTATACTCCATGGTATACATATATCTTCAGATTGATTTTGAGACTGGTTTCACTAGGCCTTGTTCGTGACTATGACAACTATTGGCATGTAACCGCATTTATACTTGCCTACTCATGGCCATGAACACTTGCTGGTATATTTTCCACATGGATATGGATTGTATTCTTGGCAGTCATGTATGCAAAGTTAGTACATAATGTAATGAGAAATTAAGTTCGTCCAGATGGTTCTCTACCACTCCACTTATGGGTTATTTATAATGTATTTCGGCCATTGCAAATACTCCTCTAATCTCACACATTAGGTGGCATATGTTATAGCAATATTTTCCTCACCATTGCTATCTTTCACAGAGGGCCTTTTTCCATTTCCCTATGCATACTTATCAACCCCTTTTTGATAAATCCAGAGCCAAAAATCTATATTTTTCCATATATATTCTCCCTAACTTCTTTACAAGATGCGTATAGGCTTTCTTCTCCACTACAACTCACGTATATTGGGATTTGTGCTAGAAAATATAAAATGAGGTCGGGTTTCCATGTCACGACAGAATATCTCTGATATTTGGCCTTCCATATACTGGAAACGTTCCAACTCGGTCCTTTAGTTGTATTCTGGAGGCTATAAGAGCACAATTTCGAGCTATGGAAAAAGAGGAGAAAGCATTGAACGTTGAGAGAAAAGTTACTCTGGAGAAATTACTTCATATTGAGTCTGCATCCCTTTGTCCCTCATGTTTGAACACAGTGTTCAACCCCCAAGCTCTTTCCTTATTGTTGAGAGTACCTCATAACCTCTTTGCTATGAGCTTGCCTTTGGTGGAGGATTGAAGTGGTGGAGACCCAGTTGGAAGGAACTTGGTTTCTTGGTTTCGAACCGTGTCGACACGGAAGTATGTACTGTTGATACTTCTGTTGATCAATTATTAATAGAAATACTCCTTTCCTGTCCTATCAATATCTTACAAATATATCATTATTATCCATGGGCATGTTTGTAATGTTTATTAATGGATTGTGCTATTTGATGTGCTAACTCATTTTATATATTGTCACTATATACTTGCATCGCTTGTTTGTTGAGAACTTCTTGCAGGTGTAAAGCTTTGGGTCAAAGTGTTCAACGGTGGAACGACATAAAATGATTGGATCGAGGTAGGCTTCTTCCTCGTATTGCACATTAGTTTATATAGCACATGTTGGAATTGAGTTTATTTCTACGGTCGTACATGTCTATTGTGGTTTACCCTTGGCCATAGAGAGTTTTTCCCTTGTAACAGTAGTGGTTGACCAGGGTGCGTACATGCTCTAAAAATTGGTTTTTTAAGTAGAGCTTCTCAGCAATAATTTGGCAAATTATGCAAGTAAGAGGGCCACTATCATGTATGCATGAGTAGGGAATTTTAGGGATATAACACCTAGATATGATTCGATTCTCAATATCTATACAAATACATCCCATTAAAGGTGAATTTAAACTCATATTGTAAAAATACAGTGGCTCGACTTTCCTTGAGCCTTTTCAAACTTTAATTAAATTAAATTTCATTAAATTTGATATTTGAACTCGAAATTGAGAAAGTTGGTGCTTTTCTCTCCTTGAAATCCACTCCCTCCTAGTGCATTGTTGTGTTGGTTGTTGACATGCTGATGAGTTGCAGCTATACTCCAATATCATAATCCCATGCTAAAAAAAAGCATGAGCTCCTTCTCATGGCTCCTCTGATGTTGCTATTCAGATTCTCCTGGGTCCCAAACTTCATTCTAGTGTTGTCCACCTACTCATCTGCTTTGTTTCTCTTATTGTTGTCCTGTTGCTGTTGTTGCAGGATCTTCTATGGTAAACCTCCATCTGTTGCTAAATGTCTCATGTGCTTAATTCATCATCAACCTTCTTATCCCCTCTATTTCCTTGTCCATCTTGTCCATGGGCTGGCTCCTTTTCTGCAGTCTACTCTGTTGCATCTCCTCTTCTTCATCAATCTCCAACTTGACTTGTTGGATGAGCCTACTCTGGGTTATTACCATTTCTCCCAGAGCTTCCAATTCTTCATACAAATCAAAAAAATCCATGGTTTTTTCATCTCTCTCTCCTGATGCAGGTTCCAATTATGCATTTGTCCTATGTACATCTCCCTTACTGAAATTTATGAGCAATTCCACTGAATTCTCTTCTTTCCTCCTCCTTTTATCTTATGAAATGATTGAATCTATGGGTTGTATTTCAACTTCCTTACAAGAAACATATTCATTTGAATTTTCTTCTAATCCCTCTCCAAGATATACTCTGATCTCCCCTACCATCAAAACATGGTTAAGGTCCTCTCTTCCCTCCAAACTTTGGGAAAATGTTTCTCCTTCCTCCTCCTCCTCCATGATAGTCTCTACTGGTTTTCTTCCTTCTCCTACACCTCCAATACATGCACTATTATTTTTAAAACCATTTGGCCCCATGGCCTCTTCCCTAGATGAATCTTGCATCATGTCCTCATGTGAAACACATGAACTGGCCTCTGTTGGGATACTTGGTAGGAATATGTTGATTCTTCCAATTATCAAAGTGCACCTCTGATCTTTCTCCTTTTTCGTCATCACTCCTATTTGCTCTGAACTCTCCTTTGAGTTCTCGAGACTCTCAAATAGTCTCATCTCCTCCTTTCCTACCCGAAAAAATAAATAATTTTTTTACGCTCCTAGTTGTCTATGAGATCTTTGACTGATCTCTTCTCATTTCCCTCCTGGAAATATGTGAGATCTTCAATTGATCTCTCTTCTCCTCATCGAGGATCTCACCAATTTCTGTTTCACATATGTAAACCATCTCCTCCTCCGTGTCACTGAGGTTTTCCACTTTCCTCAACCACCTCTTCAACATCTTCTTCTACTTCCTAGCAATCAACTACTCAATAGACCACTTTACCTTCCCCTTCATGGGCCACTCATACCTCCCGTTGCCTTTCTACTTTCTCTGCAATTGCAACATTAATCTATTGAGCTCCTCTCTAGTCTCATTGAGCTCTTCATCCATGTCATCTTTTCTCATATGCTTGCGGTCTCCTCTTGGACCTTTTCTATGGACTTCAGTAGCCATTTTATTTTACCCTTCCCTCTTGGAAAGTTTGCTTCCTGCTGCACACTAGAGAACAATTCTTCACACATAGAGAATCAACAGTCTATCTTCTTCTCCTTTTCCTTATATCTATAGACAAAAAATAAATTCGCTCTAATGCCACTTGATGGTATCAGAAAAAATATTTTCTCTTACCTACTATCTGTAGAAAAAATCAAAATTTGATACCATATGATGAAAAACCACACCATATACTGGGGCTTACGTGACCTCCTGGTCTAGGATCATTCATAGTAAGGAGCCAAATCATCTCTCGAGCACTTGCTGAACCCTTGAATTCCTTCTCCACATTCCTTTTTTATCTTCCCTATGTGAAAATCTGTGTTTGCGAGGGTCCTAATGCTGCAACGGAGTCTTCCACGTGACCCCAGGCCAAAACCGTGGGTCAAATTTCGAATTACTAAATAATTCAGGACTCTGGGGCTCTGGGCTTTGGGAGCTCCAAAAGAAGCACACTAGAAATATTTCAAAGTTCGAACCCATGAAAAATCAAATGAGGCAAATCGCATGGTTGACATCTGTCTCAAATTGATGAATGACACTTTCTCTGGGCTTCGGGCTTTGGGACCCTTCAACACCTATCTTGTGCTTCCTCCCAAATTCATGAAGGGAAATGGATCGATGGTTCTCGTCACGTCCACAACCAACGATTATGATTGGCTCCAAAACTCTAGGGATCAAAGGTTCTCAAACCACATGAATTTCATCCTCCGTTCTCCCAAACTATCGAACTCACAAAGTCCGAGATATGTTGACACGGGTATTCAATATCAACGGTTAAGATGCCCTCTGACTTTCAGAGCTTCGAGAGTCTTGGTTTTTTTTTCAACCACACTCCAATTATTCTGGATAGCCAAACTTCTGGACTACCTCTGATCTATGGGCACGTGTCCTTACTAATGGATGGTCCAAAATTACTTCAGATCCTGAGACTTCGAGGAACCTATATCCTTTGTGCCTTAGCATGAAAAATATATGAATTCATGATTTTTTAAGGAATTCAAGGGTTAAAATTTGCACTTCTTACTTGGATCCAATGGTTTTTTATCGTTGCACTTAGATCCGATGGTTGGGACCTGTTCTCCCTTTGTGCACTCTCGTCCTCCTATATGGGACAAAAATCCAATGGCCCAGAATGCCTCTACAACCCATCCAACAATTTCTATAGATTATCCCCTGATGTGCAACTTCATCTCCCTTGAATGAAGGATTTATTCGATCTTTCAAAAAGGCTTGGCCTTCAAATTCCTCCTCTGCAGGGTCAATCCTATGGACTCTTCTTGCATTTTGGAAAATGCTACTCCCCCTGATCTTTTTTTATTCCTATGGGTTTCAAAGGGGTTTGGACCTTTTCTCCTTCAACAAATCCTTCTTCCTTCCTCGCAGCATGATGCTCCTTTCTCCTTAGCTTTGACACTTGGAAAACTTGGCCTCTGGCACACTCCTTGTGCTTACCGTTTCAATCTTGACTAACACTTGACAAAGTGTTGTCTTTGTGCACTCCTTTCACTCGTCTCTGCATAATATCAGACTATATCTCTTAAGATTTTGACCCTGTTTATGGTTCAACCTCCACACGTCTTGCATTGGCTCTGTGCACACTTTCACTATTTCTCTTGAGCTTGTAATTGCTCAGACTTCAAAAAGGGTCCTAGCCCTTTACTCCTTGGCTTTGTGCACTCCTTGCACTCAACTCTATTTTAGTATTGAACCTTAAAGTCTCACCTATGTAATCCTTGCATCGGCTCTCAGAGTGTTTAGTAACTCTGATGTGAACTCCTTGCACTATCCATTCTGAGATTGAGAACGAATCTGTTGTGCCAACCTAGCATGCTCCTCACAGAAATCCTGAATGGGTTCTTGCGCACTCCTTGTGCAGGCCTTTTAGAATTTTCTAACAACTCTAAGGTGCACTCCTTGCACAGTTGTGAGAGCCCATAAACACTTATAAAACTATAGATATAGGGGATTATATCAATTCCCGCAAAGGGAACGTTAAACATCCATAGAATACACACATATGCACTGAAAACATTCAGAAACCAACATATTCATTCATTCACATATAACATACACACAAAGGCTCATATGCAGGGAATTCTACTCTTTGTATTAATACTGAATTCTTTATACAATGTGTACAGGACTCGACTACAACAGAGTCTTGGCTCCTCTCAACTACTATCCACTACAACTCTCTACAACTCTCTTCAGCAATTTGAATAACTTATAACTGGGAATACATTACATTGATTTATACATGAGGGGATTCTAGAGCCTTCCCTCCAGACTATTCTAGTGATATGATTTCACAATTAAAGCAATCTACCACTAGTGTTATTACATTAAATGGGTAATTAAATTCCATATATGAGTCAATGCTCGATATATGTACAAATATAGCCCATTAAAGGTGACTTTACACTCATCATGTACAAATACAGTGGCTCGACTTTCCTTGAGCCTTTTCAAACTTTAATTACATTAAATTTCATTAAATTTGAGATTTGAACTCAAAATTGAGAAAGTTGGCGCTTTTATCTCCTTGAAATATACTCCCTCCTAGTGCACTATTGCATTGGTTGTTGACACACTAATGAGTTGGAGTGATGCTCCTACATCATACTCCCATGCCGACAAAAATCATGAGCTCCTTCTCATGGCTCCTCTGTTGCTGCTATTGAGATCCTCGTGGGTCCCAAACATCATAATGGTGTTGTCCACCTGGTCCTCTTCTTTGTTTCTCTTTTTGTTGTCATGTTGTTGTTGCAGGCTCTTCATTGTTCATCCTCCATCTATTGTTCACTGTCTCATGTGCTGACTTTACCATCAATATCCTTATCCCCTCTATTTCCTTGTCCATCTTATCCATGGGCTGGCTCATTTTCTACAGTCTACTCTATTGCATCTCCTCCTATTCATCAAACTCCAACTTGGCCTGTTGGATGAGCCTACTATGAGTTATTACCATTTCTCCTAGGGCTTCCAATTCTTCATATAGATCAACAAAATCCATGTTGTTTGCAACTCTCTATTGTTGTAGGTTTCAATTCTGCAGTTGTCCTCTATTCATCTCCCTTACTAAAATTTATGAGCAATTCCACTAAATGCTCTTCTTTCCTCCTCCTTCCATCTTCTAAAATGATAGAATATGTGGGTTGTTTGTTAGCTTCCTTACAAGCAACATATTCATTGGAGTTTTATTCTAAGCCCTCTCCAAGAGATACTATGATCTCCCCTACCATCAAAACATGGTTAAGGTCCTCTCTTCCCTCCAAAATTTGGGAAAATGTTTCTCCTTCATCCTCATCCACGGTAGTCTCTCTTGGATGTCTTCCTTCTTCTGCACCAACAACACATGCACTGTTAGTTTTAAAACAAATTGGCCCCATGGCCTCTTCCCTAGATGCCTCCTACATCACTTTCTCATGTGCAACATATGCACCGACCTCTGTTGGGATACTTGGCAGAAATATGTTGATTCCCCCAATTATCAGAATGCACCTCTTATCTTTCTCCTCTTTCATCAGCACTCCTTGATGATCTAAATTCTCCTTTGAGTTCTCGAGACTCTCAAACAATCTCCTCTCCTTCTTTCCCACCTGGAAACCTATTTTTTTTTCTTCCCTCCTGATAGTCTATGAGATATTCGAATGATCTCTTCTCATTTCCCTCCTAATGATATATGAGATATTCAGTTGATATCTCTTCCTCCTCATAAAGGCTCTCTCCAATTTATGGTTCACATATGTAAACTATTTCCTCCTCTGTGTCACTGATGTTTTCCACTTTCCTCAACCACCTCTTCAACATATGCCTTTGCTTCCTAGAAATCAACTACTGAATAGGCCACTTTACCTTCCACTTCATCGACCACTCCCACTTTTATCTTCCTTGTTGCTTCTGTGGCATTGCAAAGTTAATATGCTGAGCTCGTTTCTGGTCTCATTGAGCTCTCCATCCATCTCCTCTTTGCTCATCTACTTTTGGTCTCCTCTCAAACCATGTCTATGGACTTCAGTAGCCATTTTATTTTACCCTTCCATCCTGGAAAGTCTGCTTCCTATTGCAAACTAGGGAACATTTCTTCACACACATACCATCAACACTATGTCTTCTTCTCCTTTTCCTATTGTCTACACAAAAAAAAAATTACTCTATGATACCACTTGATGGTATCAAACAAAATATTTTCTCTTTCCTTCTATTTGCAGACAAAATCAAGCTCTGATACCATATGATGCAAACCCACACCACCTCATGGGGCTCACACAACATCCCGGTCTAGTATTGTTCAGAGTAAGGAGTTGAATTAGCTCTCAGGCTCTTGTTGAACCCTCAAATTCCTTCTCAACAGATTGTCTTTCTCTTCCCTACGCAAAAATATGGGTTCATGAGGTTCCTAATACTCCAACGAAGTCTTCCACATGACCCCGGGCTAAAACCATGGTTCAAATTTCAAATTACTGAAGAATTCAGGACTCCAGAGCTCCAAAAATAACAAACTACAACACTTTCGAAGGCCGAACCCGTGAAAATTTGAATGAGGGAGATCAGATGGTTGGAATTTGTCTTGGATTGATGCCCGACGTTTTCTCCAGGCTTCGAGCTTCAGGACCCTTCAACACCTATCTTGTGCTTCCTCCTGAATTCTTGAATTTGTGAAGGGCAATGGATCAACCATTCTCATCCCGTCCTCAACCAACAGTTATGATTTTCTCTGGAACTCCGGGCTTCGAGAGTTCTCAAACCACAAGAATTTTCACCTCCATTCTCCTGGACTATTGAACTCACAAAGTCTGAGATCTGTTGATAGGCTTCGGCTTTCGAAGATTTGGGAGTCTTTTGTGTTTTTGCAACCACACTCCAATTATTCCTGATAATAGAACTTCAAGACTACCTCCGATCTATGGACACGTGTCTTTACGGATGGATAGTCCAGCATTACTTTGGATCCTAAGAATTCAGGAAACCTATCGTATTTTCTCCTAATCATGAAAAATATCTGAATTCGGGAAGTCCGAAGGACTTCAAGGGTTAAAACCTGTGCTTCTTACCTAGATCCAATGACTATTGATTCTTCCCCTCATATCCGATGGTTGGGACCTTTTTTCCATTCATGCACGCTCCTCCTCTTGTCTGCAAATAAAATCCAATGGTCCATATTGTCTCTAGATCCCATCTGACGATTGCTATATCTTCTCCCCTCATGTGAAACTTCACCTCCCTTGAATGAAGTATTTCTTCTAGCTTTCAAAAAGGCTCATCCTTCAACTTCCTCCTCTGTAGGGTTGATCCTCTAGACTATGATTTCATTTTGGAAAATGCTACTCCTCCTCAACTTTTCTGATTCCTCAGGGTTTCAAATGGGTTTGTCCCTTTTCTCCTTCAACAAATCTATCTGCCCTCCTAACAACACGACACTCCTTTCTCCTGAGATTTGACACTTGGAAAACTTGGCCTCTGGCACACTCCTTATGCTTACCTTTTCAAGCTTGACTACCACTTTAACACCTCGAAGGGTTAAGGTTTCTCTTGATCGATGACCAACAAAAAATTCGAATGTAATTATACACACACTTTAACACATCCTTTAATATCTGGTCCTCACTCACGCCTACAAACTGTACAACAAGATCGATT
>ML779516.1:523704-542909 GCA_009831015.1 Picea engelmannii | reverse complement strand
TATTTATGTGCATGTATTCCTACCCTAACTATGAAAAGTATCCAGGTTAGGTAAAATCATATTTCTGTTGGTTGTGGAGCCTGATTATCTTCCTGATTCAGAGGTCCTTGCTTTCAGCCGTGTTTATACCCCATGAAGTATTTACACCCCAGAATTATGTACACTCTTCCACGTGGGGGAGTGTAGAGGGGGGTTATCCCCTCTGTGGGGTCTGGGGGCAAGTGGGCCCCCAGCGGGGGTTCGGGGGCGAAGCCCCTGAAGCAAAAATTGCCTTGTGAAAATATATTGTAATTTCATTGTAAATCTGGACTGTTCATTATAAGGTCACAGATCTAATGATAGAGATTATGTTAGGGCTTTTTGCCCTAGAAGGCAACCCTCTTTTATGAGGGAAATTTATTGCGGCTATGTATGTTGGCGAGTATTGTATTCTGAGAGAGGAGATCGTGAGAGAAAGAAGAGGAAGTTACAACGGGTTTTGTTGTAGGTTGTATCCCTTGATTTGATGGATAAAGAAAGGACCTGACAATTTCTCTGGTGGACGTAGCTCACACTGGGTGAACCACGTAATTCTATGTCTCTCTTGTATTGTGTATCTTCTGTGTTTTGTTTCCGCATTTGTTTTATTTTATTGCTCCACGGTCCTGTTTTTCTAACAATTTCCAATGTAACCAAAAAATTATTTTATTTACAAAAGAAAAACTTTGAAGGCCTTTGGTCAAAAACAAAATAATCAAATTGCATAATGGTGACCAAACCTGAAAAAAATATTATACTTACAGCCCATAAGAAATCCATTTGAATGTATGTATGTAGTTGTTGTTTCTAATAGAATCAACTCCAACCAGACCCCAATTGGATCTTCAAATTTGTTATTCTAATAGAATCAACTCCAACCAAACCCCAATTGGATCTTCAAATTTGTTACTATGAAGCTCTTGGTTCACTAGGGTACATATAGGTATATTCTCTTTCTACACATAAAGTGACAAACTGCTCCCATTCATGCATGTCCCTTGTTCATTTATAATGTTGTTGACATATTTCTTTCCTTTAGAATATGATATGATGTCTCCTTTAATTTCTATACCTTCAAACCTTTTCAATATTTTCCTCAGTTGTATGACCTTACCTTGTTGTTTGTCTATACGATTTGATAAAAGTTTTCAACATAATCCCTTATGTAATCATTATCTTGTAAACACTAAGGTATACTCTCCTTATCATATTGTATGTTATAGTAATGAGAAATGATTAGTATTATACCAACACTACTAAGTTTCTCATCACATGTCAAAGAATTTGAATCTTTTCCAAGTTTTACATCAATTTTATAATCATAAAGAAAAGATAAGGATAAATCAACATTATAAAATATAATGTCATGTACCAATTCTTTTGAATCGTCATAAACAAATATAGTTACTTGTTGATTATTAACTTGATCTTCAGATGGATTTTCATTACTGGCATAGGTAGGTTCACTACTGGAGTTTTCTGCTAATGATAAAAGAGAAATACATTCTTCTTGTTTATGGAAATCAACATAATCATCATAATCATAAAACTTAGGTTTATTGTCCATAATTTCTGAAGGTGATACTTGAGAATTTTTTTGTTCTTCAATGCTTGAATCAACCAAACAACTTTGTGTTTGATCTTTATCCTGATCACTAATATTATGAACATAAATTTCTTGAGAACATTTATGAGTAAAAACATTTTCAAATGGATATGAATTTAAATTTTCTTTAATTGAAAATGTATTGAATGATCTTTGAACATCATTATTACTATATTAATGAACATAATTATGTGATTTTCTATAGGATTTTGAAAATACTAATGAAGAATCATGTCCAACTCTATTCACAATTTGGTCTTTAAAAAGATTTGGGACAATAGTTTCCTGAACAAGAATAGATGGAAACAATGTATCCTTACAATATTCACTATTTGAATATTCATATTCATCATACACAGGTGGATTACTAAATATTTTTGTAAATGATAATGGTGTAATTAACTCTTCATGAATTTTTAAGACAACATCATGCTTAATAAAAAAAACTAACTTTTACTCAAGAAAATAAGGTAGTAAAAATTAGTACTTACAAGTTCAGAAATATGCCTATTGCGAGACAAAGTTTCTTGTTTATGTTATTCTTCAATTATTTCTTGAACAACAACATTAGAGGGCTTTTGAAAATCTTGAAATTCATAATAAATAGGTATTTTAATGAAATATTTATTGTGAGTTAATTGTCATGCTATGAGTATTTTTCTTCATTAACAACATTAGTGTAAGTGCCATTCTTTTGTGTTTCTTGAATTAAATGTTGAATAGGATAAGCTTCATAATAATCCAAGGTGGAGAAAAATTCATTAATTTTTTTACACTTATAATCAAAGATCTGACCTAAGTTTTGGTCTTCACATTTATTGCAAATTGCAATGTCATTTTGTTGTAATGAAACAATCATATCCTTATGTAAACTTTCATAATCACTTATTTCTACCTTTTTCTCATGCATGTCTTTATCATCATAAAGGGAAGAAATTAATAAACTCTCATTATCAAATATATCACTATTTATTGAATTTTGAGAAATTTCCTTCTCAACAAAAGGTTGAGAAATAGATTTAATTACAATAGAGACTATTTTAATGTTCCTATCATCATGTGTACCTCTTGGATCTTCTGAAGGTTTTTGTATTCGTTCTTTATGGGATGTAGAAGCTTCTAAATATTTTTCATGTTGTTGTTGGGAATCAAGGATTTGTTTTAGGTCTTCTACAAAGAATTGTTTATATTCTATACCAAAGACTTTATGATAATCAAAATAATGAGCAAAATTAGTATACAAGTAAACTATACAAATAGTTATGATTTTGATATTTAGAAAAATCAACTATATCTTCTTGAAAATATTCTTGGATATGTTCATAACTACTTTCTTGCTTAAATTATTTATCTTCTCCACTATGATAGGGGTCATGTTCTATTTCATATTCATCATTATAACAATGTTCAAAAGAAGCTCAACTCAATAGATTAACCTACAATAATAGTGAAAGCATGCATGTAAATATTTTAAAGAAGAAATACTAGCATGAGGAAGACCTCTAAACCATTTCCGAGCATATCTTTCCAAAGACATCATGAAAATATTCATTAATACATATTCACGAACAATACCTAACATATTCATACAATCATGGAAATCTTGTAAATTTTGTCCAGGGATGTCATTATCATCTTCTTGAAACGGAGGAAGAAATTTACCCCATATTTTAATATCATGAATATCATTAGGAAAACCATGTATAGAAGAAAAATCAAAAGGGGCATGCCTCGGAGATTCTATTGAAGTATTTGAATTTGCCATGGAAAATTTGTGGAGTCACCTAAATGTGGAGTGGTTTGTTGAAAATTCAAATTGATAAATATTCCTTAAAGAACTAAATGTTTGTTGCTTTGTTCATGTTCACCACCAAGAGTCAGAACTTAAACTTTGTCATTAAATAGGGAAAATAAACTTTTTAACTTTGATCCTCGACAACGTGCCAAAAGAATGTTGTTCCTCAGGTTGTTCCTAGCGAGGGAACAATGCCAAGGCACCTTATGAGGCTTATATAAATCCTCCCCACTTTAGGATTTCTTGGAATAATCCAGAAGCAAGAGGGGGTAACCCTCAATCAAATGATAATGAATAAATGTCATATACATAAAGAAATAAAATTAATATTTAAAGGGGAAAGGTCATGAAAAACATGAAAAAACATATGAACAACAAACTGCACAATCTAATCAGAGAGGGAAACGTTATACCTATTGCCCCAGTTATCAAATTAAAAGATGGAAGAAATAAAGAATATACTTCAAATATTAAAGTGTAATAATTAAAGTTAAACAAATCTAAGTATTATTATAAATGGAGTATTAGCATTAAGCTCTCATATAAAAATTGTTATAATCACTAAAGAAAAAAACAATGCACCATCATCATGAGATAATTAATATCATTCATAAATAAGCATACACATTCTGAACTTTAATGAAGGTTAGAAACCAAAACATAATAAATGTTGAATATAAAAAAAATCCATCTAATTATTATTCCCTAACCAGATTTTAGAAAATATTTTAGACAACTAAGAAATGATTAAGATAAACCAAAAAAAAATTACAAACTGAAGAAAATAGAGGGATGAATAATCTCTTATATTAAAATTGTGCAGAAATGTTATTACATATTTTCATGGTATTTATAGACTCAGCTCGGACCAAAGTTGTTCTTTCATTCCTTCCCACGAGGCCGATCCCCTTCTCAAGGTTGGATGCTCTCTTTTATATTTATCTGGAGGCTAAGTTACAATTTCTTTGTGTGTAACTACTTTTCTGAAAATAGGAAAAATTAGTTATGATGCCTGAAGTATATTTGGAATCACGTTTAAGTATAATAATTTAAGAACAATAATTCAGTAATAGTCACCCTTCACTAATCATTTCATTTATGAAGATAATATTTTGCTAGCTTTTGTATTTCTATAGTCTATTTTGCAATCACAACCTTAATAAGCCAGCTCTTAAATCCTTTTAGAGTGCCACTTATCACATGTAATCCATTTTATGTATATACCAAGGATGACTAGGAATATGTCCTTCATTATTCTCAGTTATCACAGTGATCTAGAAGCCATCTTATTCTTCTCTTATCTTGTTTACGTAAGATTTTTTTCCTCTAAATGCATAAAATATGTGAAACAAACACACGATGAGGCTATGCTCACTTCTATATTATTCAATGAAGATGGATTACATCCTTATATAGGAAAAGACTCTACCGATTCGGTTACATGAAAACCAAAGACAACTAGACTCCCAACTATGAACTAACTCTTAAGATGCCTACAATTGACTCTCACAATTGAAGCTTATAATTGGTGCTTACAATTGGCGCTTACTCCATTATTTCCAAGTATCCCCCTTAATGGAGAATGAATTGACTTCTACACCTAACATCTCCCTAAATAGCTCAAACTTAATCTTTCCAAGAGGCTTAGTGAAAATATCAACAACATTTTCACTAGTATTACAATACATAAGAGCTATTTCATTTGACTGCAAATTTTCTCGAACAAAATGAAACTGAGCTTCAACATGCTTTGTCCTTGCATGAAAAATCAGATTCTTCACAATATTGATTGAACTTTGATTATCACATCTGATCATCGTAGGTTCATTTCGTTCTTCTCCAACATATTGAAGAAGTCTTTTTAACCAAACAACTTCACAAGTTACTGCACACAAGGCTTTATATTCTGCTTCAGTAGAAGACAAATATACAATAGGCTTCTTTTTACTACTCCATGAAACAACCCCGGATCCAATGTTGAATGCATATCTAGTGGTTGATCTTCTATCATCCAGATTTCCAGCCCAATCAGAATCTGAATAACCTGTCAACTCAACATCAGATGCATCAGTATATTTAATACCATAATCAAGTGTACCTTTTAGATACCTGAGTACTACCTTTGCTGCATTCCAATGACTTTCATGAGGTGTCCCCATGAATTGACTTAACACACTCACAAAATATGAAATATTAGGTATGGTTGTGGTGAGATAATTCAAACTACCCACCATCTGTCTATACACAGTGCCATTCACCTCCTTTGAACCATCATCACAAGAAATTTTCACATTTTGTTGTGTGGGAATAGTAGAAGACTTACACTAATCCATTTTAAATCTCTTAAGTATTTCTCTGATATACTTACTTTGACAAACAAAATTTTGGCCTGCATTTCTCCAAACTTCAAGACCTAAGCAGTAATGTAACTCACCAAGATCTTTCATTTCAAATACCTTTGATAATTGCTCCTTGATTTCATCAATTAACTTCTCTTCATTTCTTGTAATTATTAAATCATCAACATATAATGAAATCAATACTATATACCCCTGTTCATCAAATTTGTTATACAGATTTGGATCACTTTTTCTCCTCATAAAACCCTATTGAAGAAAGAAAGAGTCTATGTTCTCATACCATGACCTAGGTGCCTGTTTTAGTCCATACAATGCTTTCTTTAATTTACACACTAAGTGTTTTTTCCCCTTTTCAACAAACCCTTCAGGTTGAGTAAGGTAAACCTCTTCCTTTAACTCACCATTCAAAAATGCAGATTTAACATCTAACTGTTGCAGCTTCCCATGGTACTTTGTAGCTAAAGAAATTAACATTCTAATAGTATTCAATTTAGCTATTGGTGCAAATGTTTCAGCATAATCAATACCTTCTGTTTGTGAATACCCCCTTTCCACCAGTCTAGCCTTATACTTATTTATACTACCATCTGATTTAAACTTGGGTTTGTATATCCATTTACATCCAATGGGCTTCTTAAGTTTAGGCAATTCAGTCAATTCCCAAGTATTGTTTTTTATTATAGATTCATATTCTTCCTCCATTACATTTCCCCATTCATCATTTTCATTAGCTTCATCAAAACTCATGGGTTCTATGACATTTGAAATGCTACTCATTAGGGAATAGTCTTTATACCTCTCAGGAAGACGAATATGTCTTGAAGATCTTCTCAACTGATTATCTTCCTCCCCACTTTGTGAATATCTATCTTCACCTCTAGGTGAACTGTGACTACTTGAATTGTCCATATCACTGATTCCTTCTTTCTATTATTGTTGTTGTCACTGCGGGGATGGTTGTTGCTGTGTGGGATGTTGTTGTTGTTCTTGTTGCTACTCTTCTTTAACTCCTTCATCAAGAAGTCCCTGCCATTCCTCATGACTGTTGTCATCATGATTTCCTGCTTCCTTCTCATGGAAAAGTACATCTCTACTTGCAAATACTTTGTGAGTAGCGGGATCAAATAGTTTGTATGCTTTAAATTCAGAGCAATACCCAATGAAAATATATTTAGTGGCTTTAGCATCCAATTTCCTCCTATTCTCCTTTGGAATATGTGCAAAATCCTTACACCCAAATACTTTCAAATTATTAACTGCAGGTTTGGAACCATACAAGGTTTCGAAAGGAGTAACATCATCAAGAAACCTTGTTGGACTTCTATTCTTTAAATAAACTGCAGTATTTATGGATTCATCCCAAAATGCATTTGAGAGATTCTTACCTTTCATCATACTACGTGCACACTCTACCAGAGTTCTATTTTTCCTTTCAGTGACTTTGTTTTGCTATGGAGTGTGAGGTACTGTAAACTGCTATACTATTCCATTATCTTTGCAATATTTGTTGAAGTCCCCTGATTTATACTCTCCCCCTTGATCCGAACGAAGGATTTTGATGGATTTTCCTGTCTTCTTTTCCACCATGGTTCTGAATTCCTTAAAGTACTCAAAAACATCATTTTTTCGTCTAAGGAAGTAAACCCATGTGTATCTCGTGCAATCATCAATAAATAATAGAAAGTAAAATGCACCTCCTAAAGACCTAGTCTGCATAGGCCCACAAACATCAGTATACACAAGATCTAACACATCTCTCTTTTTCTTATCAGGATTAGAGGGGAATTCATCTCTGTGCATCTTTCCTAATACACATCCATCACAAGAAACCTTCTCATTCTTTAACATGGGAAGTCCTTCAACCATATTCTTTTTCTGTAATAACAATAAATTAGGATGATCATTCAATACGCCACTAATGCCAAAATATTTATGGTGTATTTGATCATTCAATACTTTTTTTTAGATTAATCATTTCTCACAAGAAAATTGAACAAGCTTGCTCTAAGTTCTTCCTATAATTACTTTTCTGAAGGTACATCTAACACATTAGTACCAATCTTATCTTTTATCATTAAAAGATTGCAACTTCATTTTGACAAATGTGGAGAAAGTTGTGTATGCAAGTGATCCCTGAAGAAAAAAACAGTTGTGGTAGCTGTATGTTTTCTACATGACAAGTACTCTAGCAAATTATAAAGACATTTGCAAATTTATACTTCTTAATAATGTGAATTTCATTCGATACTTTGTTTTGTGCACAATTCTGCTCACCGAACCATATTTTGGATTTTCCCACCCAATACCATGCAATATAAGACTCATAACAGGTTCAACAAGATGTGATGGTGGAGGGTTCCAATGTTTTCACACTTTAATAAACACTGTTGAGAATCTTCCACACAAGGAATCTTGGCGCGATCTCATTCATGTAGAGACTTATTGTGTTATGGTTACTTCCTTCTTAACTGGTGAATATTAAGAAAAATCGACAGAAGTTTTCACAAAAATGAAGGATGTTACATGTTGATGGGTTGTTGTTGTAGGTAGAGGTTGGGGCCCTTTCGATTTTGGAGCAAGATTCTTCACGTGGGATCATGTAAATAAAAATTGAATCAATCTCATCAAAGAAAAGGGAATGGGGTGATAATTGTTGAGTTTTTAATATCTTTCACATGGATCCACTTTCTTTGAATCACTTATGCAAGCTGCTTCAGGTTGGTTATAAGCAATTCAATATAGTAATGAATACTAGAATCGTCATTGAAATGATGCTTCTCTATATCATTCCACAACTTAAATTCTTTGACTGCCCAATCTCATCATTATTATTTGAAAGTACTGAAGGATGTAGTGCCATTTGATATCTCCTTTCAACAAAGCAAGTGAATGAGTTACCCTCAGCTAGTTGAAGCCACATTTTGGTCCATTGTATCCTTAATGAGATGGAAAAGAGCGCCCGCACATGTTAGTTATAGGAACATTATTTTCACCAAATCCAGTTTGATATGCAAACCATCATGGACAGTCACATTGATAAAGTCCCTTTTAGTAAAATCCTATTGCTTTGAGCACACATGCGCCATCATGGAGCTTTGAGGCCTTGGTATGCGATTTTATAAGTGAGAGAGTAGATTGCAAAGTGTAGAATATTTTTTTAATCTTTCTAGATAATTAAATATCTATGCTTGGTGCAGAGTCCAAATCTCTCTTAGTGTATGTCTATGCCTTTCACGAAATAGAAGAAATGACTAGCTTTATTACTCCTCATAAGAATATATCTCCTCTTCGTAAAAATGATATTTAGGGTTTTTAAACCCTAATATGTCCTTCATTTAAACCCAAATGCATAGAATGTATCATTTTACTTCTGTTTCATGGAGACTTGGAGAAGACGATTTGTGTAGAGGGATAAAATCCATGTTCGTCCGACTATCAACACCGATCTAAATTTTTTGGCTACATAAAGATATCTTCCGGGGGTAGTTGGTAGTTGGAAACGAACCAATTAACCCATGATAAGCATCTATGTGAGGCTTAGAAGGGCGTCTATATAGGTCACATCCTCATATCTCCAAAATCTTCCAAGCATTAAAGCCACAACAGAACTAATCAACATTCTAAGCAAACAAATATCTCTTTTGTTGAAGACAAGTTTAGGTTATATAAATGGTTCAAGCAGCAAACAACCAGAAAGAAAAGAGTCAGTAAAGATGATCAAGTTCCAAGTCAGCAAACAATCAAACCATGAGAGTACTATGCCGCCAAAAGCTAACAAAGACAAGATGATCCCTGATAAAAAACAAAGAGATCAAAAGATGGAGCAACAAATGCCAAGAAGAAGGTCATCCTTCAAGTACCAAAATTTATTCCATGGTTATTTTTTTTACTGTTCTAATTTTGGTCATAAGATTGCAAATTGTCAAATTAAGTTTAGAGACATGCAACTGAGGAGGTCAAGAAATAAACAATCTTTACAAAATAGAACTAAGTAATGAATGAATAGACAACTTAGCACCAATGTTATAATTGTCATAACTTTGGCCACAAAGATGAAAACTGTCATCTAAAGAAGTACAAGGCAGATCCAAGGATAAATCCTTTAGCTAGAAATGGAAGCACATGGAAAAAGAAAGATAGTGAAAAATGTGGTCTAGTACTTTCATCTCAAAAACAAAGAGACCCCCGGTATATAGACATGGTATATAGATAGTGAATGTTCCAAGCACATGACTGGAGACAAGGATAAGTTTTTGTCTATACTAAAATCAAAACAGGAAATGTAACCTTTGGAAATGATGAGCCAGGTAAAATCAAGGGTAAAGGGATGGTGAGTTTGAGTAATGGTAAAGAAAAAGTCCAGGATGTTCTGCTTGTAGATGGGAAGAAACATAATTTTCTCATTGCAAGTCAAATGTGTGACACAGGATGTGAAGTGGTGTTCACTTCCACAGATTATAAGATAAAAGTGGTGTTCACTTCCACATATTATAAGATAAAGTATGTAAACTAAGGAGAAGTGGTGGCTAAAGGCATAAGGACAAAAAATAATGTATATGTGCTAAAAGAAGATAAAGAAGAGTGCCATCTAAGAAAACATGATGAAATATAGTTATGGCATAGGAGACTTGGACATCTAAACTATGACCATTTAATCAAGATCAAAAATCTTGAGGTAGTAAAAGATCTTCTAAGAATATCAAAGCCACAAGACTCTGTGTGTAAACCCTACCAAGTAGGAAAGCTAACTAGGACATAGTTTAAATCCAAGAGCTCTACTTCAACAAAGAAACCATTCCAATTAGTTCATATTGATTTATGTGGACCATCAAGACAAAAAGTCAAAGGGAAGGAAAACTATTGTATGTTGATCATTGATGATTACTCCAAACTTACTTGGGTTTCTTTTCTCAAAGAAAAAGTTGAAGCATTTGAGAAATTTAAAATATTTAAGGCTTTAACTGAGAATCAAACAGGCAAGAGGTTAAAGGCAGTAAGATCAACAGAGCAAGAGAATTTATGTCAAGTGATTTAAAGGAATTTTGTGATGAAAATGGGATCAAGAGAGAATACATAATCCCATGAACTCCACAACAAAATGGAGTAGTTGAGAGGCAAAATAGAATAGTTCGAACATTGGTCAAACTTACTGGGTAGAAGCAATACAAACAACAGTCCATATTCTTAACAAAGCCCACCTCAGGCCACATAGTGACAAGAAACCTTATGAACTGTGGTATGGAAGACTTGCTTCAATCAGACACTTCAAAGTCTTTGGAAGTAAGTTCTACATAAAGAATAATAATGAAAACCTTGGCAAGTATGATGATAGGGCTGATGAAGGCATCTTCTTAGGATATGCTACCAATAGTAAAGGATATAGATGCTTTAATAAAATATTGCATAAATTAGTTGATTGCATTGATTTAAAGGTTGATGAAGGAGTCTCAGTAAGAAAGGTGAGAAATATTGAGTCTACTATAGAGGACACAGCTGAAACTGAAGATGAATAGGTCCAAGAATCATATGGAGAAGAGACACCCTAACAAGAAGAGTTAGGACAACAATCAACATCAAATCATTCCTCTAGAATTACTCAAAAGAATCATCCTGGAAGTTAGGTAATTGGTGATAAAGACAAAGGTGTACAAAGTTCCAGGAGAAGGACAATCAAAGACACTGAGAAATCACATATGGTCTTCATATCCATGGTGGAACCCAAGAACTTTAATGAAGCCAGTAAAGATGTAAATTGGTTAAAATCAATGAATGAGGAACTGGACTATATTGAAAAGAATGACACTTGGGAACTCATTCCTAGGCCATCAAATAAAAATGTAATAGGATCAAAATGGGTCTACAAAAATAAGATGAATGAGCAAGGAAATATTGTAAGAAATAAGGTTAGATTGTTCTGCAAAGGATATGCTCAAATCGAAGGACTAGATTTTGATGAAACATTTGCAAGCTATCATAATGTTTCTTGCATATGCTTGGCATAAACAGTTTAAAGTATATCAAATGGATGTTAAGTGATATTTTTTAAAGGGATATCTAAAAGAAGAATTCTATATGGAATGACGAGAGGGTTTCCAACTGTCAGATAACCCTGACTTTGTCTACAAGCTCAAGAAATCCTTATATGGGTTGAAACAAGCTCCTCATGCCTGATATTACAGACTGGATAAGTATCTTCAAGACAAAGGGTTCAAGAGAGGAACAATTGACAACAATCTATATATCAAAACAAAGGGTAATGATTTTCTCATTGTTTTGGTCTATGTAGATGACATCACCTTTGGAAGCAATAATGCTTCATTGGTATAATGGTTTTCTTCTTCCATGCAGTCTTAATTTCAAATGTCTATGATAGGGGAACTATCATTTTTCCTTGGTATAAAAATTACTCAGAGGTCTGAAGGATTATTTCTTTCTCAGGAGAAATATCTAAGAGAAATGTTGAAAATGTTTCAAATAGAATATTCCACACCTATGAGCACACCTATGGTCACTGGATGAAAACTAAGCAAGGATGATGACTCACCTAGTGTTGATCAAAGTTCATATAGGTCTATGATAGGCAGCATATTGTACATCACAACATCCCGTCCAGACATAATGCATGATGTTGGAATGGTTGGAAGGTATCAGGCTGCAGCTAAACAGTGTCATTTGTTAGTCATCAAAAGAATATTCAGATACTTGAAAAGAAAAATGGCCTATGGCCTATGGTATCCTAGGAATCAAAATTTTCAACTATCAGTCTATTCAGATGTTGATTGGGCTAACTGCGTGGATGAAAGGAAAAGCGCAAGTGGAGGTGCATTCTTCTTAGGAGATTCCCTTGTATCATGGTTGAGCAAGAAGAAAGGTTCCATTTCCTTATCAACTACAGAAGATGAATAAATTGCAGCTGCCACTTGTTGTGCCCAAGTATTGTGGATGATTCAGACACTTGCAGACTTGGAGGTAAAATATACTGCACCGATCCCAATTCATTGTGATAATACCAGTGAAATCAGTGTGTCAAAGAACCCTGTATTTCACTCCAAGACCAAGCATATACCCATAAAGTATTGCTTCTTGAGGGAACAAGTGATCAACACTGTTGTTTCTTTGCATTATATTCCACCAAAAGATCATATTGTTGATATATTTTCTAAACTGCTTGCAAAAGTTCAGTTTGATTATCTATGCCAGAAGTTGGGTGTGACCCCATTATCAACCTAAGAGAGTCCATCCTTTCAAGGGGAGTATGTGTTGGTTGAATATCTGATACCTCTAAAAAGTACTGCAACAGCTCAGGGGAGCATGTTTTCTTTGACATTGATGTCAAAGGGAGAGAAAAAGTGTCTTCTGGATGCTACAGTTGGAAATCTAAGTA
Organism: Picea engelmannii; assembly: GCA_009831015.1. Lineage (NCBI taxonomy): Eukaryota > Viridiplantae > Streptophyta > Pinopsida > Pinales > Pinaceae > Picea > Picea engelmannii. The sequence continues at coordinate 529,746 of ML779516.1, read as the reverse complement.
GAACAATGCATTTAAGTAGAACAATGCAGTCTTTTAGGGTTGCCTTCAATGCCAAGGGGGGGATATTGTTGGCATGTTCATAGGCTAAGTGTGCTTGTCATTGATGGAAAGAACAACAATGACGATGACATGATTACAGGTAGAATGTGCAATGACTACAAATAGGAAAGTAGTAATGATAACATCCAGAATGATGAGATCATGAGAAATTGTTGTCTACAAGCTCAGGAGGACTAGCACAGGGCACAGAGTTGGATTTTCTAGAATCTGTGAGTTTTCAAAAGGAATCAAATCTCAAGAGGAATAGCACAAAATTACACGCAGAGCACAAGTGTGCACTAGGGCCAAGTGTGTGGAAGGATCAAGGGTCGAGGCCTTTGACACTTAGAAATTCTTCCAAGTTGGGAGGAAGCGTAAGCTCAAGAGGAGGAGTGATAGTGGCCATTGGATCAAACACTGTAAAGAATCTGGACCATTATATTAGATTCAAGACAAAAGGAACAAGTGCACTAGAGAGGAGCAAATCCCATACGTTGGATCTGAGCACAAAGGACCAATAACCATTAGATATAGTAGAGTTGCGAGGAGCTTACCATTTGGGGAATCTCACTTTGGAATAATTGGCAACTTGAAAGTTGAATTACCAGAAGCCTAAAATCCGAAATGAATGTGGACCATCAGATCTCGCAAAAATGCGATGACTAGTGGATTGAATTAGTGGAAGGACACAATAAGCAAGGGTTGAGATATGAGATCACGATCACCAAAATATCCATTAGTCATCGGATCAAATTAATTGAAGAGTAAGCTAAACGAGGCTAAAGAGTTGAGAATCTGATTATCCGAATACCTGTGAGTCGTCGGATCAAACCCGAATTCATGTCAACCATCGAATAGTTTTCAAGTTGAAGGATAGAAGAGTTGCATCGTAGACATATCAGGTCATTGATATAAGATCCTGATCCAATGAATGTCATTTTTTTTCCTTATAAAGAAGTGAGGAGTTTAAGATTTGAAGAAATCACTTTGAGAGTTTAAGTTTGAGATTTGAAATCCCCGAAGTCCGAAGACCTGGAGAGCCAAAATGAACTCTTGATCGTCATATCATCTGAAGTCAATCTCAGTCGTCAGATCGTGTGAAGAATAACCCAAGAATCAGATCGTCTGAAGTGAATCTGGTCCGTCTGATCCAAAGCGTCAGTTTGAGATATGAAATCTTCAAAGTCCGAAGACTCAAAGAGCCAAAATGAATCCTCGACCATTTGATCATCTGAAGTAAAATCCAGCCATCAGATCATTCTAAATATGAAGGACAAGATAAGTTGGGTAAAGGGCGTGCTAATCTCAGTGGCCAAGAATCGGGCACTCAGATCTATGTTCGAAAGGGCATATCAGACCCCCCCCCCTGAGCTTTCTTCCTTTAACCGTGGGGGGGGAGGGGGGGGGGGTTGAGCTAGTGGTATTTTCCATGTGGGACCCTCATACATGTCACCTTCATGTAAACTCAGACCTCCCTCTCTCATTACCACTTACCGCCTCATACCCCCTCCGAGTAAACCACTAAACCATTCATACATACCACCTTTGCATTCTAACGCCACACCCCACTATGCTGCCTACATGTTTCACCCACGCTAGCAGAACACCTCAGAAAGGAAATGTGGCAGACCATGTCAGCAAGGACATGTGGCAGACCACATCAGCAAGGACACATGGCAATGATCCACATACTTTGAGGGGAAGTAAAGTTTGAGATTTGAGATTTCAGAAGTTTGGAGACCCAAAGGAGATCTTGACTATTGATCGAGAAAGGTGATGCATGACTGTTGATATGGTTGAAAGGTAAAATTCCCAAAGTGAACGAGGACCATTGATGTGATGAGGGACATGCATTCGTGGATTATCAACTCCAGAATTTTGGCATATGGGAAAAGCGAGGTTTGATATTTGAAACTCCCAGAGTCCGGATCACGAAGTAAATCTCAGTCATTGATTTAGGGAGGTTAGATCTGATCCGCAGATCATGAAAAGATAGATATGAACCGTTCGCTCAGGAGCACTGTCAATATCGTAATATTGACAGTCCCATCTCAATTGCATGGTCACGTGAAGTTCATAACCTAAGTTCATATCCAGAAATGGAGCTAGTGCTCACTAGACCGAGATCGGGAAGCACCTTTTGAATAAGGGTTTGGTCACCACCAGTGGTCATGTGAAGGAAGGGGATTAGAAGCCAAAGACGACTGACTGTAACTAACAAAGAAGTCAAAGAGTTTCAACTGCCATAGAATCTAAGGAATCTAAGGATAACACCCACTAATGATGAACACATTCAGCATAACTGCCAAAGAAGATGAAGAGTTGCTATGATGATCATGCAGAGGACTCGACGTGTGAAAGATATGGAGACCAAAGTAGAGGAGGTTGATTCTCTCGTCAGCTATGCAGTGGTTAGGACGAGACATAGTGAACAACCTGAAGGGAAGAACAGTGATGCAATGAAGATCATGAAGAGGCATAGTGCATAGAATGGACATGGTGCACAAAGAATAAAAGGTAGAAGAACAGAAAGCACAATACATGTGTGAAGGAAGACACTAATGGAGGCAGAGAAAAGCAGGGTAGCAGAACAATGATGAGACTGGTAAGGCATTAATAGACACTGTATCACTGTAACAAATTTCAGGAAGCAAAGATTTATATTTTAGGGTGGTAAGGAGGTGCTAGGGAGGACTGTTTTGCTCAGAGTTTCAAGTGGGTGCTTGAACACAGGGAGTTGTAGCTTACATCTGGTTGTATCCAGAAAAACTAGGGTGGTAGGGTGGTGCAAGGGAGAACTATTGTTCTCTATTATACAGGTTGGTGCTTGTGTGACTGGAAGCATGGATGATTTTAGGGGCTAAAATTCACTCGTGGGCTAATTTTCCATATTTTTTCCCAAAATAAGATTCGTTATTCTAAAAATGATTCGCCTAAATTCTAAAGGATAAAAATATTTTACTTTATAAATCACCAAAATTTTATACAAACTATATAAAATCCTTATACATTTGAATATTTTTAAAAAAATATCACCAAACATTTTATAGTTGGCATTTGAAGGATTAGTAAGATTCGCCAAGTTTTCTACATTTTAAAATAAATTTCCATCCTTAAAATCATCCCTGACTGGAAGTTGGTGCTTCCATCTAGTTGGTGATGGAACACTCAGGGAGTTGGTGCTTCCTTCTAGTGGGTGCTAGTTGTCTCTGTATATTTCACGTGTGTGATTGATGTTTAATATTCTATTGCTTACTTCCCTGCGTTATTGTGATCGTCATTGAGTGTTCTATAAAGAGTTTAAAATGGGCATAATTGTTTAAGCACAGTAACAACTCATTCACCCCCCCTCTCAGTTGTCCAACAAATATCACTATATTAATGAACATAATTATGTGATTTTCTATAGGATTTTGAAAATAATAATGAAGAATCATGTCCTACTTTATCCACAGTTTGGTCTTTAAAAATATTTGGGACAACAATTTCCTGAACAAGAATAGATGGCAAGAATATATCCTTACAATATTCACTATTTGAATCTTCATATTCATCATACACAAGTGGATTACTAAATATTTTTGTAGATGATAATGGTGTAATTAACTCTTCATGACTTTTTAAGACAACATCATGCTTAATAAAAAAACTAAATTTTATTCTCAAGAAAAGAAGGTAGTAGATCAACATTTGAAAAATTAGTACATACAGGTTTAGAAATATGCCTATTCTCAGACAAAGTTTCTTGTTTATGTTCTTTTTCAATTATTTCTTGAACAACAACATTATGTAAATGTTCTTTAGGTTCTTTTTGAGAACTTAAGTCTTCATGTAAATTATGAAAAATTATGTCAATATGAGAATAAGCTTTATGCACATTTTGAAATACATTTTCAATAATACAACTTCCAATACCGAGTAGGGATTTTGCAAATCTTGAAATTCATAATAAATAGGTCTTCTAATGAAATATTTATTGTCAATTAATTATGATGCTATGAGTATTTTTCTTTATTAACTAACTTAGTGTAAGTGCCATTCTTTTGTGTTTATTTCATAATAAATAGGTCTTCTAATGAAATATTTATTGTGAATTAATTATGATGTTATGGGTATTTTTCTTCATTAACTAACTTAGTCTAAGTGCCATTCTTTTGTGCTTATTTAATTAACTGTTGAATAGGATAAGCTTTGTAATAATCTAAGGTAGAAAAAATTTCATTAATTTTTTTACACTTACAATAAAAAATCTGACCTAAGTTTTGGCCTTCACATTCATTGTAAATTGCAATGTCATTTTGTTGTAATGAAAAATCATATCCTTATGTAAACTTTCATAATCATTTATTTCTACCATTTTCTCATATATGTCTTTATCATCATAAAGGGAAGAAATTAATAAACTCTCAGTATCACATATATCACTATTTATTGAATTTTGAGAAATTTCCCTTTCAACAAAAGGTTGAGAAATAGATTTAATTACAGACTCTGTTTTAATGTTCATATCATCATGTGTACTTCTTGGAGCTTCTAGAGGTTTTTGTATTCATTTTTTATGGGATGTAAAAGCTTCTAAATGTTTTTCATGTTGTTGTTGGGAATCAAAGCTTTGTTTTAGGTCATTTAAAAATTGTTTTACAAAGCATTGTTTATCTTCTATAACAAAGACTCTATGATAATAAAAATAATGAGAAAAATTAGTATACAAATCAATATCTTCCTCTTCGAAAATATCAACATTCTATGTCTAATAAAGATTCAATAATTTTTTGAAACTCTTGATTAATCTCACGGAAAGAGGAAACAATATTCTAATTATAGTTATGATTTCGATATTTAGGAAAATAAACTATATCTTCTTGAAAATATTCTTGGATATGTTCATAACTACTTTCTTTCTTAAATTCTTTATCTTCTTCACTATGATAGGGGTCATGTTCTATTTCATATTCATCATTACAACAATGTTAAAAAATAAGCTTAGATCGATAGATTAACCTACAATGATAGTGAAAGCATGCATGAAAATATTTTAAAGAACAAATACTAGCATGAGGAAGACCTCTAAACCATTTTTGAGCATCTCTTTCCAAAGACATCATGAAAAGATTCATTAATACATATTCATGAACAATACCTAACATATTCATACAAACATCAAAATCTTGTAAATTTTGTCGAGGGGTGTCATTGTCATCTTCTTGAAATGGAGGACTACATTTACCCCATAAAAAATCAAAAGGGGCATACCTCGCAGCTTCTATTGAAGTAATTGAATTTGCCATGGAAAATTTGTGGAGTTTCCTAAATGTGGAGTCATGAAAATTCAAATTGATAAATATTCTTTGAAGAACTAAATGTTTCTTGTTCTATTCTTGTTCACCTCTAAGAGTTTGAACTTAAACTTTGTCACTAACGAGGGAAAAGAAACATTTTAACTTCTATCCCCGACAACTGTGCAAAAAAGAATGTTGTTCCTCAGGTTGTTCCTAGCGAGGGAATAATGCCAAGGCATCTTATGAGGCTTATATAAAGTCTCCCCTCTTTAGGATTTATTGGAATAATCCAGAAGATGGAGGGGGTAACCCTCAATCAAATGATATTCAATAAAGCTCATATGCATAAAGAAGTAAAATCAATATTTAAAGGGGAAGGTCATGAAAAATATGAAAAAACATATGAACAACAAATTACACAATTCATCTAATTAGAGAGGGCACCATTATCTGTATTTCCCAAGTGTTGAAGTTATAATCGTGCTTTTGGCTTCCGAAGATCGAAGGGTTGAGATTTCTTTTGATCGATGGCCAAAAATAAATTCAGATGTAGGTATACACACACTAACACCTCCTTTAATGTATGGTCCTCGCTCATGCCTACAAAATGTACAACAAGACTCATTAAATATTATCTATATATAATACATAACACAACAATTGCATTTAATTAAATGTGTTTTATTTAGATTATGAAAAATATTATATATATATATATATATAT
>ML779516.1:490211-523665 GCA_009831015.1 Picea engelmannii | reverse complement strand
TATTGTGTAAATTATTCTTACCTCAAATGGCCTAGTTTAAGGATTCGTGCATGATTGATTGAGATTCTCAAATAACCCTAATATTTAAGATTAGAATATATGAAACAAGCAAAATGAAGGTTAGAATATATGAAACAAGAGAAATGATGAACAAAGTCCTATATAGAGCTTTGAAAGAATAAATTTTTAATTAAACCAAGTTATGGTATTTGTTATTTATCTTGGGCAATGTTAAGGTAGATAGAAAAAGGTTAGGAAAGTCATTAGAAGACAACAACAATGAGCTATGGACTGCAATTATTTCCAATGTGATGTAGATTTGGAGTCAAGTATTTCGCTAAGTCAATTTTGTAGCAGATAAAAGCTCCATGTCTATCTTGCACTCAACAATTTTTTAAACTAAAGATGCCCTAGGGTAATTGAAACAAAATCCAAATGTCAAATATTAGAAAAATTTTGAAATCTTAAAACAGTCACTTTTAGCTACAATATGTACCCCAGACATAAAGGGTGTGGCTATTGACTTGTAGTTGATCATGTGGAATCTAACCAAGAGATCCCTGACATACTTAGTCTGAGATAGCTTCATGCTTGAAGCATCTTGACTGATCTCGAGATCAAGGAAAATGTGCAATTTGTTGACCTTATGCTTATACTAAGAGGGGGAGTGAACCAGTATAAGACACTATTTTCTTTATTTAACCATTCATCAATCATTTGTTAGCTAAGAAAAAACATTCACATATAAACTAAAATCATAACGCACAGATTTTAACATGGAAACCCAATAAGGAGAAAACCATAAAATTGCATCAACCTACTAGATACACCAATCTCTTTAACTGAGCACCAACTCAACAAGATGTAGGTACTAACCTACTAGATACACTAATATCCTCAACTTACCACCAACTCAACAACACATATAGGCACCAACCTACCATAATAATATTTGCAAGCACCAACCTACTCGAGACACAAATCCCCTCACCTAAGAACCAACTCAACAAGATATGTGTAGACACCAACCTAATATCTTCATACATAGATTACTTATGACTTCACTTACATGCTTCATTCTACAGGCAATCCTTAAAACTCTAGTCACATGTATCCTTCATGCCATAGTGAGCGTCATAGCATCATTCCCATAATATAATCTAAGGTTGCAGCATCAAAACCTCAAAACAATGCACATTGCATCACCATGGATCTTCATTCCTTCACAATGCACCTTAAGAAAAAGAAAATCCTAGGAAAACTCCTCAAACTTCTTTTGCACACCTTTGGATCCCAAAAAGACACTTCGACTCCTTTAGCGCACCTCAGATAACTTATGCGCACCTTAGACTTGATATCTTTCTTGGTTGAACTAAAAATGTGCACATTTTTCCTATGTTTATATTAACTATGTCCCCTCTTTCAGGGCCAACCTGTAAAGACTAGCCGAGTTGACCTAAATGTTTTGGCTAAGTTGTCAAGCGAAAAAATTCATTTCTTCTCATTCCTAGGGAGTTAGAGGTAATTCCATATATCATTGGAAAGGTCTCAGAATAATATTTCTAACCATATAGCGTGCTCTACCATTTTATCTAAGTATGTAGGATAATAATCATTCAAATATAGGGTCTCCAAACTAATCATCAAAAATCCAAAAATAATACTTTCAACAATCTCCATCTTGTAATATTTATCTTGGAAATCTTGTAGGATTGTGATATATATTGGAAATATGTAGTCTCCCCATATATTTGAAATCAATGACAACAATATTTTCAACAATCTCCTCCTTTTTCATTGATGTCAATCCTTAGTCAATTATGTAATACTCCCCCTGTCTGCAACTCTCCTTGTGTCTGCAATTCTTCCTTTGCTTGTGACTTCTCTTGTGTTTGCAATTTCTCCCTCTTTGACATCAATGGAAAAGGGATATTTCCCCTGATATCGTTCTTCCCTTCAAGCACTCTGATGTGTAATTTAAAAGTATATCTCCAACTGATCATTATCCAGGCCGTATCTACTACAAGTATCCACCACTGATCCTTCTATTTGATTCTTTTAATTGATAAAACCTCCCACTCCAAAGTCATGATATTTATCTTTTGAATGAGGTGAAGCTTTAGTATTGAATTTATTTGAATTTCTTTCTACCTCCACATCCCTATTTGATAAGGAACAATCATGTGACTTGTCTTGTCCAAAAGAGTACTGTAAAATTGAATTTCCATTTTCATAACTAAATGTCCTAGCCTTACCTTTTCTAGAAATGGGGTTTACATATTGTGAGAATAAAAACAATGAATCTCCCTTCCATATTCATATATCTTATCACATCCTTTCTCATAACAAATAGTTTCATCTCTCCCTATTTCTTGCTTTTGCTTTCTTTTCCAAGCCTTTGTGTCTTCTTCTATATGTTTGGGAAGAACATATTCTTCCCTATTTTGTTTAGGAGATCCTACTATGTTTCTTCTATAGTAACATGCTATGTTCCCATAGTTATTGCACTTATAGCATTCAATATTGTAATCAAGTATAGGAGAAAATGAATTGTAGTTTTTTTTAGTAAAACCATGAGAACTTCTTGTTTTGTTTCTCACATATTCATCCTTTGAGGTGTTATAAGAACCTATATTTCGATCTCTTACATGATCACTTATTTCATAAGCTCTACAATATATTTCCTTATGACCAAAATTATTCCAAGAAAAAAACTGGTCAAGAAAGAGATTTTGGTACCCATTTGTGAAAGGCCTTTTGGGTGGAACAAATCTTCTGACTCATTCTTTTTATTCTTGTGAGAAGAATCAGGTTTCTACCGGTCATCACTGCATTTTATGTTGTTGTTTCCATTATCGATGGAGACTTTGAGAATATTGGCATAGATTTTAGGCTTTTCTTCACTTTCCTTTTTTGATGGATTTGTGACCTTAGTGCTTGCATATCCCTGAGGGTTTTTTTTTTCATCATAGCCAAGACCAGTCTTAATGAATGGTGACCTTTGGAGACTTACAATATTATCTAATATTTTGGTACTCTTTCCAAACTTCAAGATTCCATTTAATTAATTAGTTGTTTTCTATAGTTCTTTTATTAAGGAAATGTTTTCATATTCTAGCATCTTGCAATTTTCTTCCTTTTTCTTTCAACTGGCTTCTCACCACTTCTTCTATCCTTTTTGCCTCTTCTAGTTGAGTTTTTAGGATGATAATTGTCTTCTATATTTCTTCAATATCATGACCCTCCTCTTCATATTTCTTCCATTTATCCTTCTTCTTTATATTCTTTTTCCTAAGCCTCTTTATTTTTTTTAAGGCACTAATGAGTTCCACTTCAATATCTTCTTCTTCTTCTGAATCTAGATTTTCTTTCTGAATATCTTCATTTTCTTCATTGGAAAGATTTTTTTCCATGGTTATGGAGAGAGATTCTTCTTCATCATCACTATCTTCCCCTTTTACATATGGACACTTAGTAGAAAAATTCCCTATTCTACCTCAATTAAATAATTTGAAGGGTATCTTACCCTTGTATTTGGCAAGTCCTCCTTTTAGCTTTCTCACAATTTTTTCTTCCTTTGTCTCTAATTCACAATTGGAACAATCACTAGATCTATCTTCAAAATTGTTTTGTAGATTTTCCCAAATATGTTTAGTTGATGTAAACTTTATTACCTTGACATTCTCAGAATATGATAATGCACTCAAGATAACATATATTTCTTTTGAATTGTTTTCACTTGATTCCTTCCCAGCTTCATTTCTAGAACCTGTTGAGACAGATTCACAAATAAAACCCAAGTTCCTTCAAATATGTATTCATTCTTATAGTCCATGATGAATAGTTTGTATCGAACAAAGGAGCTTTGTTTATAGGGAGACCTTCTTCACAATCCATATGTGCTCAAGATCTATCTTGCAATAGTTAAATTGTTTCTAAAGGAACTTGAAATTATGCTTATATTGAGGGGGGTGAATTAATATAAGATACATTTGAATTTATTTAACAATTCATCAATAAGTCATTATATGCAAAACAATAATCACATATAAACTAAAATCAGAATGCACAAAGTTTAACATGGAAACCCAATCGAGAGAAAACCATAAACATATCTTTATAAATGTCCATAGGTACCAACCCATTGTTACAAATATTGTAGGCACCAACCTACTAGAGACACCAATGTCCTTAATTGAGCACCAACTCAACAAGATCTCCCAAGATCTGAAAATGGAATGAATATGTTTCCAATAGATCTTTAAAATGAAGAAGACTTAAATCTCTTTAAATTGCAAGTGTGTAAATGGTATGTGTTTGGGTAATTGGATCAAGTTACTAACACATAAAATCAATGAGTTTTACTCAAACAGGAGAAACATATCAGACACATAAAAACAATCAATAATGAACACATAACACAACAAATGATAAAGAAGTTCACCCCTCTCTTGGGCTACATCTCCTGGTCCAACTTCCCTTGAATCATTTTCATTATGCTTAAAAAGTTCTATTACAGTGCTCAAAATACAAAATAAATGGCTCCAATGGATTCATAATGTCCAAAAACCCCCAACTGAGATTTTTCGGCACTTGGTTTGGCAAACAAATGAAGAAGTTACACCTCCGGCAAGTTTTCCCCTTGAAGCTTGTTGTACCTTCTCGCCAAAACACACCCACTGACAAACTAACTTGACCTTTGTGTGTTTCCCACAACAAAACTCAGCACATGCAACGGTTCCTACAAACTGGGTGAAATTGTTGGATCGTTAGTGCGCTGGCCCCTAATCTTGGCGAAGAACTCAGTCGTATGGCCCTATGTAGCCAATGACCAAACAGTCATGCACTCCAATGGGTAGCTCCTCTGCTCTTGGGTTTGTGGTCATATGGTTTAATACCTATGAGTGGGGGCTAACACCTTGTTGTGAAAATTCCACGGACCAAGTGTAATATCATGTGGTCATATGGTGAGGTTACCAGAATTGTGGGATAAAACTAGAGTGTTAACAAACCCGTTCCAATTTTTAAACCATTTGGACATGTATGGTGCAAAGGACAGGTGTTTTAAAACTCCAAGTGCCAAGTCAGTTTCCCGCCAACGGAATTGTTGGTCGAATGGTATATGGTCTATGCATCGGGGCTTAAACTCTGGTTGTGTACCAAAGGTTTATGGTCATGTGCATGCAAAAGGGCCACGGGTTGGGGCCTATCCCAGGCCCTTTAATTCACCAACCGAAATTTTGATTCAATTCGATTAAATAATTTAAACATTATGGTGTAGGCCTAGCACCCCAACCCTGCCAAATCTCTCCCCCACACCTGGAGGTCGTAGGTTCGACTCTTATGGAGTCATTAAAAACATTTACCACAACCAACCACTGGAGGGGTGCCACATGGCAACACATGATTGGGCCACATGGAATCATTACATTCACCCACAACAATGACACGTGTCAAAATATGATTTTCCCATGTATGTCAACACCTGCTCTATCAGTATGCCAACTCAACACTTTTCCATGCCACTGTACGGTCATCTGCCACGTCAGCATTGTATGGATTGTAAGGACTGCATAGTCAACAAAATTTTGCATGTTTGGAAAAACAAACAGAATGTGATATCTTTCTCATACAACGTCTGTTTGATCGCGTTAAAGTTGTGTTGGGTTCGTAATGATGAGACCTAATCACATTTTTTTTTTGAAGTGATTCCGGGTACTTTGATTTTTGAGAAAAAATTGATCCTATGGATCACACCTCCCCATTGGGAAGCTTTTGGACCTCCAAAAGACTACTTTCAGTCTATCTGAAGATGAGGGTACATTTCCCTCACCTTTCCAACCTTAATACATCTAGCCTTGCTTGGATTGGTGCCTTTGAGACCAATACAAAACTTGTCATGCATTGTTGTGTACTTGGCTTGGCTCTTTCTCAACTATTCTTGAATGGTTTGCTGCACAAACTGAACTGGTTCAATGAACTTCTTGGCCTAGTTATAAGCAGGTTGAAAGTAGTGTAGATGCTCATCCCAAAAATTAGGATGATTTCTTTGCAATCTATCCACCGTCTTTCCCATACCAAAATGGCTAGAAAAAAGAGAAGAATGTGATTCCCTTATCATGTTGACTCTTTCACTCTGTGAAAAACATAGCTTGCCAAGATACAAAAGTTTACCATGCACATATGAATCCAATTCGACAACTTGGTTAGCATGACATAAAGTTGCATAAAAATATTTGAAATCAGCATATATAGAATATTGTTCCCAATAGCTCTCATGCATGATAAGATTATGCTTGAAAATAACTAAAACACTAACAATAGGCCTAGTAAGCATATCAACAACTTTGTCATAAAAGTCTTTCTTATACCTTATCACCAAGTGAAAAACATAACTTTTCAAGGCATGCAATGGATCTTTCTTTGATCTCAAATATTTCTTCCATATGTCTCCTTCAACAATCATCTCTGCAGTCTTGTTCAAGGCTATGAAATCTACCCATATTCACCATATACAATATTTCTTTGGTACCAAACCAATTGGCAACCTGCATGGCGAAGTGATTGGTTTGATGACCCCTTTGTCAAGAAAATATTTGGCTTGTTTTCTGATTTCAACATTCTCCATGTCTAACATCCTTCACATGTCAATGTTTGGAAGAGGACCTCCTTTCTGCAATAGAATCTCTTGTTGGACACCCCTTTTAGGAGGCAATCCCCTTGGTTCTTGAAACATCTCAACATTTTCATTAAAAACCTCATGAAAATCAGATTATAACTTTGTATCACCTCCTTTGAGAACTTTTTCTTCATCATTGTCTTTGGGTTTAGTCATCAAAAGTACAAGGTTCTTACTAGCATTGACTAGTCTTTTCATTTGTCCAGCATTTGTAAGTGACAAATTCATCTTCTTTGTATGTGCTCTAACAATGTGATCAACTCCATTTTTAAACAAATGATACTTGTTCTCATGACGATGAAAAATGGCTCTCCTATCATATAAGTATGGGCTTCCAGACACAATACCACAAATATCCAATGGAATGACATCAAGCTCTACCTCATCTATATAGTTTGCAGTGATGGAAAATCTGATTTTACACCTTCTTTTCACATGCAATTTGGCATTGTCACATATTCAACCTAGAGGGTATGGTTTAGGATGAGGAGTAGTTTCCAAATATAGTTTATTGACAATGTATTAAAAAATAAGGTTTTCTTGTGATCCCGTATAAAAAAGAGTCTATCCTGGCATGTTTTGAAATTACCCTTATGTGGAAAAGCTCTATACTTTATTTTTCATGTTGAGTTTCATTTATGGCAGAATTTGAAGAACTAGTAATTGCAATAGTATTCTTACCTTGAACACTATGATCTTTGTTTCATCTTCTGAATCAGATCCTAAATATTGTTGCACATTTGCAACGATGTTTTGTTTCTCTTTGTTGTTGAAATTTTTGGGTCTCTTTTCAGGATGAAGTTTCCAACAGTGGTCTTCATCATGGCCATCCTTTGGACAATTTTTACATGAGAGTTTCTCTCTCTCTTTATTTACTGAAGCATTTTTATTTCCATTTCCTTCAAACTTCCTCTTTCCCTTGTCTCCATTAAAAAACTTCTTTCTTCCCTCTTTAGGTTCATTCCTTCCTCTTGCCTCTAAATGAGTAGCCTACACACATACTTCATCTAGATTTGAAGGGTTATTGTATGCCTCAAGTAGTTATGCAATGCTCCAATGTATTTGAGAAAAGTATCTTGTGAAGACAAATCTACACCCAAAACCAAAGCTCTTCTCCTAAATTCTTGAGTGAAACTTTTCACATCTTTCCCTTTAGCTAGCCTAAAGTTTTGCCAATCCATAATAGCTTTCTTCATGTATGCTAATGGATAAAATTTCATTTTAATTGCAACAATAAAATCATTCCAAGAGGATAAAAATTTACCATGCTTCTTCATGTCCTCTTGAGTTTTGGCTTCCCACCAAATGAGTGTTGCAATGTCAAATCTTAAAGAAGCAAGTTGAATCTTAGTTCCATCATCTATGATTCTTTGTATCCTACAATACACTTCAATCTGACGAATCCAGTTATCTAATTTCTCAGCATTAACCTCTCCATTGTACATAGACAATTCAAACTTAATATCAAGATTTATTAAAGGGGTTTGTAAAGGAGTTTTAGCATTATATTTTGGATAATTTGAAGGTGGTTGTGAAGAGGTGGAAGATGGAGGTGAAGGAGGTGGAGAATCACCACTCCCTTCGTTTCCCTTTAGAGATTTATCACCACTGTCTCCATTACCCTTTGGAGGGTTGGAGCTTTCAACTTGCAATCTTGCATTCCTTTCATCAAACAAAAATTTGACCATCTCAATCATATCATAAAAAGATTTCTTGAAGTTTTCCTCCTCTAAAGGAAGAGTTCTATGGATGTTCTCATGAGCCATACTTGGTTAATATCTCCTTGAAACTTGAGGTGATTTGATAGTTCTCCTTATTTACATTTGAGAACTTGTCTCTACAAGTTGACAGTCTCCTCTTGTGAGCTTCAACCTTGTAAGCATCAAAAAAACCAAAATTTTTTTGCAAACAATCAATCCTTCAAAAACCTATGCTCTGATACAAACTGATCTGAAAATGGAATGAATATGTTTCCAATAGATCTTTAAAATGAAGAAGACTTATCTGTTTAAATTGAAAGTGTGTAAATGATATGTGTTTGGGTAATTGGATCAAGTTACTAAAACATAAAATTAATGAGTTTTACTTAAACAAGAGAAGCATATTAGACAGATAAAAATCATAAATAATGAACACATAACACAACAAATGATAAAGGAGTTCACCCCTCTCTTGGGCTATGATGGCGTCCACCCGGGCACCTACCTTAGCAGGTCCCGCGCCTGACCTCCCGGTCTTTAAGGATCGATCAAATTCCCCTTTGAGCCAAATTAGCTCTTTCGATTCCTCCTTGGAATCTCTGATGAAAACCTAATCCACAGGTCCTTCTCATTTCCCCGTCACGGCCTCTGCACGCGCTTGTGACTTTTCCCTGACTCAGTTTCTGGTTTCGGGGTTTCCTCTTTCCCGATGTCAAGAGTCCCTGTTCCCACGATCTCTCGACCACCAATTTTCGGATGCGCTCTCTTTCAGCCTTAGTCCTTCCTGGCTATGACTCTCTAGTCCATGTCACTAGTTCTCATAAGACCACAGTGTTATGTTCTCCTATCGGGGTTTTGGGTTTCAAATTCCCGATGTGCCCCTAACTTCAATTAGTCCTCCGGCTAAGCTCGTGGCCCAAATGCACATGTCCTCAGGACTCGCGATTCCTCAAATCCCGATGCGCTCTTTATGCACTAGCTCTCCTGGCTAGGCTCCTAGCCCATATGAGCGTTATCCCCGTGACCACAGCCTTACCACTCGTCGGGGTTTCGTACTTTCTAATGCCAAAAATCATATGTCCTCAGGATTCGTGATCCCTCGAATCCCGATTTCACGCTATGTTGACAACTAGCAACTCCTGTCTTCCTTTAGCCTGATCAATGGTCGTGATTGCCTATGGAACCAACGGCTCTAGATATCTCTCGGGACTTCAGGGTTTCAAATTTCAAAAAACATTTTCCCATGGGACTGTCGATCCCTTGAATCCCGATTCTCCAAAATGCTGACAGCTGGCCCCTCAATGGCACTTTCCTCCTTCTTGTCGGGGTTTCGGACTTCGCGATTCCGAATTGCATAAACCTCGTATCCACGGGATTCCTGATATCTCGATGACTGAAATGTTGATAGATGACTTCCTGCTGGGCCTTTCTCCGATGGCTCTGATTGCTGCCACATGTCCCTTCCAGATGGACAATCCTGGTTAACTCTCAGAATTTCGCGACTTCGGATGTCCTGGATGCCTCATCCCTAGGACTTGCGAAATGCCGAACTCCGATGCACCAAAGTATCGATGGTGATCCAGGTGGATATTGGTGGCCACCCACCTTTTCCGACTGGCTCAAAACTGTTTTCTGGCAATTTTGGCAATTTACTATTTTTAGCAGGTTTTAACTTCCGGGGCCATTTTGAGGGCCTAAATGAAGGTTTTTAAAGATATAGGTTCTAAATTATATCCAAAGTCATTATTAATCCCCCAAAATTAATCTCCTTGACGATACCTTTTCAATGAGCTATCACACGCTTAAAACGGAGATCGTATGCAAAAGTTACAACCCCAGGAAGTTGATGTACTCACTTACCCAAACGGGGCCCACATGAATTTTGGCGCTTCATCTCCTAGGGTTAGGTTTTTGGATGTCTAGGACTTTTGGCATTCATGTTTATTGTAAAAATGCCTTGAAAGCCTCATTGTAATCATCTTCTTGCGAATGCGAGTAGCCATCACATCTCTTCTCAGAGATAAGCTGCCACCATTCTAGCGAGTCTTTCACTCTGTATTTTTGCAGTCTCTGTACATTTCTCTGATTAATATAAATCACGTATTACAGTATATATGTGTTTATGGTTGCATATCTGATACATTTCTGTTATATTATTGAATATCTACAATATCTCTGTGCATTTCTTTATTATATCCCCGCTCTCATTTCGTGCTGAAAATAATCCGGATCAGTGGTATCAGAGCAGGCTGCTCTTGATCGTTTTTTCAGTGCATGTCCCCAACGAGGTTCGAGTATAGAAATTTGGGTTTCAAGCTTGTCTCTCTTGAATACAATCGCTCTCACACACCCAATAAACCCTCAACGGCGAAAGAAAAGAAAAACGATGGAGCAGACGATCCTATCAATCTGTTGCTTGAGCAAGCTCTCACACGACAGAGGGACGAAATGATGGAGAATTTTTCCCACATCCTTCAACGCCTGCCGATAGCATCAGGTGCATCTTCATCAAGCGACCACTTTGGAGGAACCTCACCTTTCAAGGTACAAGTTAATTTTGATATTCTTGTATTTGAAGGACAGATAGATGCAGAAGCCCTAGAAAAATGGTTAAATCTGCTAGAAGGTTATTTCTCTGTTCACAATTTCTCTGACAAAGAAAAGATCACCTTCGCACTCCTTAAAGCTCTCCCTCATGTCAAACATTGGTGGGAAAATTACTGGGAGCAAATTTCCATAGAGGAGTTTGGAATATATGGGGCCTATCCCACTTGGGATTTTTTTGTGGATGCAGTAAAGGAACAGTATTAACCTGTTGGCAACTACGAAGACCAGTACATGAAATGGACCACACTACAGCAAGAGAGGGGCCAAGAAGTTCCAGAGTTGAGCAATACATTCCATACCTTGTGCACCAAGTTGGGTATCAAAGACTCCGAGCGACATTTGGTTCTGAAATACCGTGGGGCTCTACACAGATACATCCAGACTGAAATGGATTTTCTGGACATCTCAACACTCGGTGCTGCTTATCGATATGCTGTTAAAATTGAGAAGAAATTTAAGCACCAGAACAAATGGGAATTCGGGTTTGCAAATCCACAACAACCAAAGTATGACAAAGACGACCCTAACAAACAATCTCCTAAAAACCAGTCCAAGACACAGGAAAAGAAGGGTCACGGGAAGACAAAGAAGGACACCGAAAAATGGTGTGATTTCCACAAAATACCTTGGCACAACACCAATGAATGTCGCTCAAAATGGTCATTGGTGGCCGAGATCAAAGACAAGGAGTCGAACCCTGATTTAGAATCTGATTCTGAAAATAATGGTAAAGGATAGATCATTGACGCAGACCCCACTGCTATTGTCGCGACCGCAACAATTCAACCAGAAGAACCAATAGATCCTGAAGAGGGGGAGCACCTTTTTCATTCACAGATGTGGGTGAAGGGGACCCCACTGCATTTTATTGTTGATAGCGGAAGCCAGAAGAACTTCATCTCAGCAGAGGTCGTCAAACAACTGGGATTGTCGGCAACACCACACCCGCAGCCATACAACATTGGGTGGCTTCACCAAGGATGAGATATTCGTGTCAAACAACAATGTTGATTGTCATACGACATCCATCCCTTCAAGGATGAGGTATTATGTGATGTTTCCCCACTGCATGTCTGTGATGTTCTCTTGGGCCAACCATTTATGTGGAAGAGCCATGTTGTTTATGAGTCTCGACCCCGTAGTGTCATTGTTACTTTGGGGGGTCATCTCTACAGAATACCAGAGGCAGTTCCAACTATTGTTCCACCTAAAAAGTTCCGCAAGGTAGCATCTCATACTGAAAAATTCAGCTTCTTCACAATCTATTCGAAAGGGGATCAGAAGGACATTGCAACCACTACAGTTTCGCCCCCTGCACCTTCTATCCAACAGAAGTAGGTCGACAAGTTCGCAGAAAAGCACAAAAATTCCTTCTGCACACCTTCCTCTCATGTAGCTCGACTTGTTGAACAACCTCAACTTCAGCAGGTTCATGATAGACTTTCACAAACCAAGCAGCGCGACATCGCCAACAATACAAGCAGCTCACCCAGATGTAGATCCAGCAAACGCTTTGCCCTCTCCCCCGGGAACTCAATGCAATGGAGGCCATTTATTCCTAAGGAGGGAGTATTGATCCAGGTGGATATCGGTGGCCACCCACCTTTTCTGATTGGCTCAAAATGGTTTTCTGGCAATTTTGGCAATTTACTATTTTTAGCAGGTTTTAACTTCTGGGGCCATTTTGAGGGCCTAAATGAAGGTTTTTCGAGATAGAGGTTCTCAATGATATATAAAGGCATGATTGATCCCCCAAAATTAATCTCCTCAATGATACCTTTCCAACGAGCTATCACACACCTAAAACGGAGATCGTATGCAAAAGTTACAACCCCAGGAAGTTGATGTACTCACTTACCCAAACGGGGCCCACATGACTTTTGGTGCTTCATATCCTAGGGTTAGGTTTTTGGATGTCTAGGAATTTTGGCATTCCTGTTTATTGTAAAAAGGCCTTCAGAGCCTCATTGTAATCATCTTCTTGGGAATGCGAGTAACCGTCACATATCTTCTCAGAGATAAGCTGCCACCATTCTAGCGGGTCTTTCACTCTGTATTTTTACAGTCTTTGTACATTTCTTTGATTAATAGAAATCACGTATTACTGTATATATGTGTTTATGGTTTCATCTCTGATAAATTTCTGTTATATTATTGAATATCTACAATATCTCTGTGCATTTCTTTATTATATCTCCGCTCTCATTTCGTGCTGAAAATAATCCGGATCAGATGGGCGGTCGATCTCCGCCACGCGTCTCCACAAACGGATGGCTCAGATCATTTCTCTCTATTTCGAGACTTGAAGTGTCTCGACTTTCTCGACCTCGAGAACTCCGATTTCCCGAGCGCCGATATCCCGATGTCAAGTGCCTGGATCTTCGGAATGGACAATCGCGTGACACGCATCCTCTCTCAGATGGACGACTCAGATTTGTGTCGGGGTTTTCACTATGGACTTCCCCGATCTCCTGTCCATGGGAATGCCAATATCCTGACTCCTGACGCCTTGATCTCCACCACGTGTCTCCACAAATAGACGGTCCAGATCGTTCCTGGGTAATTTCCTATGGAAATTCCTGATCTCATGTCATCGATACTTTCAATTTCCCAAACGCCGATATCCTGATGACTGTCGAGACTTCTTCCTGGCATGAGAAGGGTTAAAACCCGTGTACCTCCTATCCAATCCGATGGTTGACATGTAATTTTCTCAATATCTGACGGTCAAGATCCATTCTTCCTGTGCGCTCCTCCTGCTACTCCATGGATGTGGAAACCAACGGTCCAGATCTCTTTCTCCAACCGATCTGATGACTGTCATTTCTCCTCCTGAGCTTCTGCGCACTTTCTTCCTGCACTTGGAAGAATTTCCAGTTCTCAAAGGCCTCAACCTTTTTCCTCCTTTTCCTCTGTGAACTCCTCGACCCTGAGCTTCGCTACACATATAAAAACGCTGACTCCTCCTGAGATTTTACTCTCGAATCCCCAAGGGATTCTTTTGACTTCTGCACCTCTGCAGAGTCTTCACACACCCACAGTGCTGTCTCTCCTAAGCTTCTCAAATGCTCAGACCCCTAAGGGATTTTATACTTCTCCCTTTCACCCTCAGATGGAGAATATATTGGATGCCCTCCTGGCTATCCTTCTACCTCAAGCAACTTCTTGTTGAGCCTTCACGGTGTTCAGTAACCCCGTGAAGATCCCTCAGTGGATTCTTCCTCAAATTCCAGAACTCAAAGAGTTCTCTTCTCTTCTGTGCCTGTCTACACACTAACTCAAATGCCCACCTGGTAGAGTATCTTCTCAGAACGTCCAGTAGTTCTGTTCCCTTCTCCTATGTACCCCTTGCACCTGCTCAATGCCCACCTGGCAGAGCTCTCAGAATCCTTAGTGATTCTGGTTCTTTTTCCTGAACTCACAATAGAGTTCTATCTCTGTGCACTCCTTTCACTGGCTCAATGCCCACCTAGTAGAGCTTCATATAATCCTCAGTGATTCTGGCTTCTGTCTGAACTCATAACAGAGTTCCTCCAATTGCACCTTGTGCCTGTGCTCAATGCCCACTTGGCAGAGATTTATAGAACTCACAGCTAAGTTCTATCTGCAACTGTATCTCTCATACACATCCTTGCCTCCAAGGTATTCAACAACCTTGAGGTCTTTCTCTGAGTTGTTGACTCCAGTTCTTGTGCTGCAGCACGTCTTTTTCTGAACCCGTAGAATTCAGAAGTGCATTCTCTGTGCATAGCTATTAGAACCCGTAGCGTTCTGTCACACCCTCCTAGTGTGAAGCCTCAAAGACATTCACTTGAAATCAAACAGACTCCCTGCAAATGCTTAAACATACATACATTCACAGCATATAAAAGAACACACCAAGGCATCCACATAATATAAAAAATATGCAGAAAAAACTACTTCTGTTTATATTAAATAAAATGCCTCTTTACAAAGGTGTTCCTGAGCACGTCCTGTAACAAGGTCTCAGCTCCTCTGATGTCAACTTCACTAACTACAAAATGAGATACTAAAAATATCTTTTACCTGAGGGGGCTCTTCGAGCGCTTCCCCCAATCTACCTACCCTATTCAGTTGCATTGAAAGGGCTGTCTAGTCCAGCATCTAGAACTAGATCTCAGCCATACAAACATTAAAGGCCAATCCTATCTACAACTTGTGCAAAGGCACGTCTTCACAGCTCAACAAATTACAACATTTAATTTACATTCAACTCAGATTTTAATGAGGACTGTGCCTCTCTTCAACACGTAATTTGAACTCGTTGACGTGGCTGGATGGCTGGCTGGTTGACGTGGAGAGATGCTCCTGCATCAAACTCCTCAGCTGCAAAATTCATGAGCTCCTTCTCATGAGCTTCCCATCTCATCTGTTGGAAATCCTCCTGGATCCCAAATCATTCTCTGGAGCTGTTCATCCACTCCATCCTGCTACTGTTACTGTTGCTGCTTCCTTCCTTCTGCTCAGCCTCTCCTCACTGGCAGTCTCTATTGACCCCAACATTAGCTCTTGGATCTCCTCGATCACTTCGTCCAGCTACTCCAGTGGTTGGCTCTATTTTTGCAGTCTCCTCAGCTGCAAAATGTTTTGGCTCATGGGTAGATCACTGTGATCTCCCATGCCTTGTTCATCATCTTCTTCCAACCTCACCTGTTGGATGTGCATACTCTGCACCTTCACCCTTTCCTCCAGGGCTTCAATCTGTTCCAACAGATCAACAAAACAAAGGCTGTCTGCCTCTTCTTCTTCTGCTGCAAACTCCCCTGTTGCAGTCTTTTCAGCTTCCTGGCTAAAAATGTTGAGCCATTCCTTGGAATTATCGTCATCCTCTTCTTCTTCTTCTGCTGTCAGCTTCAGTGCTACAACTTCTTCTGCTTCCTGGCTGAAAGCATTGAGCCATTCCCCAGAATGCTCATTTTCCTCTCCGTCAGCTTGGGCAACTTCCAAAGTCTGCTCCAATTCCTCTGCGACAGTCTCAGCTGGTTGTCCTTCTTCTATTACTGCATCTGCAACACAGACTTCTACCTCCTCCTGAGAAAATGGTAGGAATATCTAAATTCCCCCAATCATCAGAAGGTCCCTCAAATCCTCCTCTTCTGTCAGCTACATCTACTGATCTAAATTCACCTGCTCATCCCTGCCCACCTGGCAATATGGGATGTCTCTGCTGCCCTCTTGGCAGTCCATGGAATCAACTAATTCCATCTCTGTTTCCTTGCCCACCTGGAAAACTGGAAACCTTTTGCTACCCTCCTGGCAGTCTGTGAGATCCTGCAGTGACCTCAATCCATTTCCCAGCTCGCAATGTGAAATTCCCTGGCTATCCTCCTGATAGTCTCTAATATCCTGTAGTGATCTCAATTCATTACCCACCTGGCAATCTGGAATTTCCTCTCTACTCTCCTGGCAGTTCTTGAGATAATCAAATGATCCCATTTCACTGAGAACTCTCCCGGTCTCCGGTTCACATACCTGAACCATTTTTTCCTCTGGTCCATTGAGGTTTTCAGCATACCTCAACCACCTTTTTAACAACCTGCACTTCCCTCTGACCATCAACTCCTTGACTGGCCATTTTTCTTTCGGCTTCCTCATGGGCCATTCACGCATCCATCTCGACCTTTTATCCTGTCGCATCCGTAGTTTTAGATTTTCTATGTCTACCTTTAATTCATAGAGCTCTTTATCCATTTCTGCAATCTTTTCTTCCTAGCATGCTTATGGCCTTCAGTAACCATGGTGCTGTCTTTGTCTGCTTTCTTAACAAAATTACTGTTGTCACTCTGCACTAAGAGTGTTACCATCTTCATCCTCCTATAGTCTCCCTGACTGTCTTCTTGATTGCTGCCTACCCACAAACAATCGCCACAGAGCCTCCAGCGCTCTGTCTCCTCCCTCTGCTTGAAATATACAAACAAAGTTCTGGATCTAATACCACTTGATGTGTATCAAATTGCTCTTTACCTCTTCCTGCCTCTTCCTTCCTGAAATATACATACAAGAAACAAGCTCTGATACCACTTGATAGCGTCCACCCGAGCACCTACCTCAACAGGTCCTGCACCTGACCTCCCGGTCTTTAAGGATCGATCAAATTCCCCTTTGAGCCGAATTAGCTTTTTCGATTCCTCCTTGGAATCTATGATGAAAACCCGATCCACAGGTCCTTCTCATTTCCCTGTCACGGCCTCTACACACGCCTGTGACTTTTCCCCGACTCAGTTTTGGGTTTTGGGGTTTCCTCTTTCCCGATGTCAAGAGTTCCTGTTCTGGGGATATCTCGACCACCAATTTTCCAATGCGCTCTCTTCCGAACTTAGCCCTTCCTGGCTATGACTCTCTAGTCCATGTGACTAATTCTCATAAGACCGCAGCCTTATGTCCTCCTATCGGGGTTTTGGGTTTCAAATTCCCGATGCGCCCCTAACTTTAATTAGTCCTCCGGATAAGCTCGTGGCCCACATGACCTTCCCCCTATATGACCGAACCCATACCTCCTCATCAGGGTTTTGGGGTTTCCAATGCCAAAATGAACATGTCCTTAGGACTCGTGATTCCTCGAATCCTGACGCGCTCTTTATGCACTAGCTCTCCTATCTAGGCTCCTGGCCCATATGACCGTTATCCCCGTGACTGCAGTCTTACCACTCATCAGGGTTTCGAACTTTATAATGCCAAAAAGCATATGTACTTAGGATTCATGATCCCTCGAATCCCGATTTCCCACTATGATAACAACTAGCAACTCCTGTCTGCCTTTAGCCTAATCAACGGTCGTGATTGCCTATGGAACCAATGGCTCCAGATATCCCTCGGGACTTTGGGGTTTCAAATGTCGAAAAACATTTGCCCACGGGACTGCCGATCCCTCGAATCTCGATTCTCTACTATGCTGACAGCAAGCCCCTCAATGGCGCTTTCCTCCTTCTTGTTGGGGTTTCAGACTTCGCGATTCCGAATTGCATAAAACTCGTGTCCACGGGATTCCCTATATCCCGATGACTGAAATTCCGATAGATGACTTCTTGTTGGGCCTTTCTCCGATGGCTCCGATTGCTGCCACACGTCCCTTCTAGATGGACGGTCCTGGTTAAATCTTAGGATTTTGCGACTTCTGATGTCCTGGATGCCTCGTCCCTAGGACTCATGAAATGCCGAACTCCGATGCACCAAAGTACCAATGGGCACTCGATCTCCGCCACGCGTCTCCACAAACGGATGGCTCAGATTGTTTCTCGCTATTTCGAGACTTGAAGTGTCTCGACTTTCTCGACCTCGAGAACTCCAATTTCCCAAGCGCCGATATCCCGATGTCAAGTGCCCGGATCTCCGGAATGGATGAACGTGTGACACGCATCCTCTCTCAAATGGATGGCCCATATTTGTGTCGAGGTTTTCACTATGGACTTCCCCGATCTCCTGTCCACGGGAATGTCGATATCCCAACTCCCGACACCTCGATCTTCGCCATGTGTCTCCACAAACGGACGGCCCAGATCATTCCCGGTTAATTTCCCATGGAAATTCCTGATCTCATGTCATCGAGACTTCCAATTTCTCGAACACTGATATCCCAATGACTATCAGGACTTCTGCCTGGCATGAGAAGGGTTAAAACTCGTGCACCACCTGTCCAATCCGATGGCTTACGGGTAATTTTCTCAAGATCTGACGGTCAAGATCCTTTCTTCCTGTGTGCTCCTCTTGCTGCTCCCTGGATGTGGAAACCAATGGTCCAGATCTCTTTCTCCAGCCGATCCGACGGCTATCATTTCTCCTCCTGAGATTTTGCGCACTTTCTTCCTGCACTTGGAAGAATTTCCAGTTCTCAAAGGCCTCAACCTTTTTCCTCCTTTCCCTCTATGAACTCCTCAACCCTGAGCTTCGCTGCACGTATAAAAATGTTGACTCCTCCTAAGCTTTTACTCTCGAATCCCCAAGGGATTCTTTTGACTTATGTGCCTCTGCAGAGTCTTCATGCACCCATAGTGCTATCTCTCTTGATATTCTCAAATGCTCAGACCCCTAAGGGATTTTATCCTTCTCCCTGTCTCCCTCAGATGGAGAATATATTGGATGCCCTCTTGGCTATCCTTCTGCCTCAAGCAACTTATTGTTGAGCCTTCAGGGTGTTCAGTAACCCTGTGAAGATCCCTCAGTGGATTCTTCCTCAAATTCCAGAACTCAAAGAGTTCTCTTCTCTTATGTGCCTATCTGCACACTGACTTAAATTCCCACCTGACAGAGTATCTTCTCAGAACGTCTAGCAGTTATGTTCCCTTCTCCTATGCACCCCTTGCACCTTCTCAATGCCCACCTGGCAGATCTCTCAGAATCCTCAGTGATTCTGTTTCTTCTTCTTGAACTCACAGTAGAGTTCTATCTCTATGCACTCCTTGCACTGGATCAATGCCCACCTGGCAGAGCTTCACAAAATCCTCAGTGATTCTAGCTTCTGTCGGAACTCATAACAGAGTTCCTCCAACTGCACCTTGTGCCTGTGCTCAATGCCCACTTGGCAGAGCTTTACAAAACTCACAACTAAGTTTTGTTTGCAACTATGTCTTTCATACACAGCCTTGCCTCCAAGGTATTCAACAACCTTGAGGTCTTTCTCTGAGTTGTTGACTCCAAATCTTGTGCCGCAGCACGTCTTTTTTTGAACCCACAGAATTCAGAAATGCATCCTATGTGCACGGCTATCAAAACCCGCAACGTTCTGTCACACCCTCTTGGTGTGAAGCCTCAAAGACCTTCACTTGAAATCAAACAGACTCCCTACAAATGTTGAAACATACATACATTTAGAACATATAAAAGAACATACCAAGGCATCCACATAATACATAAAATATGCAGGAAAAACTACTTCTGTTTATATTAAATAAAATGCCTCTTTACAAAGGTGTTCCTGAGCATGGCCTATAACAAGGTCTTGTCTCCTCTAATGTCAACTTCACTAACTACAAAATGAGATACTAAAAATCTCTTTTACCTGAGGGGGCTCTTCGAGCACTTCCCCCAATCTACCTACCCTATTCAATTGCATTGAAAGGGCTGTCTAGTCCAACATCTGGAACTAGATCTCAGCCATACAAACATTAAAGGTCGATCCTATCTACAGCCTATGCAAAGGCATGACTTCACAGCTCAACAACTTACAACATTTAATTTACATTCAATTTAGATTTTAATGAGGACTGCGCCTCTCTTCAACATGCGATTTGAATTCGCTGACGTGGCTGGCTGGTTGGCTGGCTGATATGGAGAGATGATCCTGCATTAGGCTACATCTCTTGGTCCATATTCCCTTGTATAATTTTAATTATTATTAAAAAATTCTCTTATAGTGCTAAGAATACAAAATAGATGGCTCCAATGGCTTTAGAATGTGCAAAAACACTTAGCTGGGATTTTTTGGAACTTGGTTTGGCCAAAAAATGAAGAAGTTACACCTCTTGGAGGTTTTCCCCTTCAATCTTGTTGTACTTTCTTTCCAAAACTCACCCACTGAAAAACTAACTTAGCCTTTGTGTTTTTCTTGCACCAAAACCCAACACATGCAACAGTTCTTGCAAACTAGGAAAAATTGTAGGACCGTTAGTGCATTGGCCTCCAATCTCGATGGAGTACTCGGTCATATGGCCCCATGCTGATAACGACCTAATAGTTGAACTCTCCAATGGTTAGATCCTTCGCTCTTGGGTGTGCAGATATATGTTTTAATACCTGTGATCGAGGGCTAACACCTTGTTGTGAAAATTTCATGCGCCAAGTGTAATATCGTGTGTTCATATGGTGAGGTTACAAGAACCCTGGGATAAACCCGGAGTGTTAACAAACCCGTGCCAAGTTTTAATCCATGTGGACATGTGTGGTGCAAAGGACCAGTGTTTTGAAATGCCAAGTTCCAAGTCCATTTCCCACCAACACAATTGTTGTTTGAATGGTATATGGTCTATGCATCAGGATTTAAACTTTATTTTCATGTGTTGGCTTTCTTATTTCTTATCTGGGTTCATATTGAGTGACCCAAGGTTCATGTATGTTCGTATTTGCAACAAATCCTCCAAAATTATCGTCCCTCCTGGTAAACCATAAGGAAACACAACACACAAGGTTCACTGTGTCGTCTCACCCGAGATAGTCTTAATGGGTGGTTGCAAGACTCATGTGTTTGCAGCCTAGGATTGAGTGAGACATATGATAACTGTGTAATGGGAGTTCTACTGTAACTTATTAACGCAATACATTGTTATTACGATTTATATAGGAAATATAATGACTCATTCATTTATCTTAGCAATAGCTACTGAAAGACAATAAAGACATACATGTATTCAATCACATAAAACAGATATTACCGTGGTTCACCCCCCCTTGGGATATGTCCAAAAGATTTGGCTCTCAACTCTTTTATTATAGTCGTTCAATCACTACAAAACCACACGCTTACAACTCTTCTCAGTTGGGTAAGATCTATATGAGGCATACTAGATCGCACCAATATCCTCAGCCTATGATCTAAGCCTCAATATCTACCCTCCTTTATCCTCTCTAGCTCAACAAATTACAAAATTAGGTCATACAACAAGATGTTACATATCAACTCGCTACAACAATTATCTCTATAAAATACGACTTGTCTCTCTCTATGAGACCTAGGTATCTCTATTTATATACTTTTGGCTCTTCAACCATTACAATACATTACAAAAACCCTAACCCTACCATCCTTAGGTCTTCCATTCATGCATGCATGCTCCTTTTCCTTCCAGTTGTTGCTTTCCTCATGCATGCCTTATTTCCCAAAATATCCTCTTTTTCTACCTTGGCCTGCTTCTAGTAGGCCCCCAACACTGACATGTGGCTCGTCATGAGCCACCTACCCTTTTTTCACTTCTTAGATCTCCTTGGTGATAGCCTAGAACTTCTCCTTGACCTTTGTTGCTTGTGTTTGTGCCTGGGCGGTCTTCTCCTTGAGCGTGTCTACTATATGGACTGCAATCTCATCGCTGACCAATCCGACGCATTATGCCTGGGTCTATGCTAATAGTGTCTTGGCTTCCTCTGCATGTGCGATGACTTATGTCACTCTCTCTTGGAGCAGTTCCATTTGAGCCTAACTTTCCTTTTTCCATGTTTGTGCAGTAGTGAGTTCTTCCTATAGTTTCTTCATATCCTACGACCCTTTGACATGCTTCGTGATGACCATTTTCCTATGCCTCTGCTTGAGGTCTCAGATAGCTGCGCTTATCATTTCTTCTTCCTTGTCCCAATGTTGGACTTGTTGATCTTCTTCCATCTTTGTCCACAGCTGTGTTTCTTCCTCGAACAAGTCGGTTCTTGCATGGAACTTTTGATATATCTCCTGCAGCTTGATGCATCCCCTCTCCCCTTCCGAGGCTCTACGACCTCCCAGACTCTTGATCATTCCAATAGTTAAGTTTTAATGACTCTTTAGGTTCCTAAATGAACCCAGAATAATTATACACATGTCCCTTTTCCTTTTTTGCAGGTCCTATGACACCCACACCTTCTGTCTCTGCACGCTCTGGGCGCTTATCAATTTATGGGTGCTATCTCCTCTTTTCTCACCCCTTCCTTCATATGTCCCTGGGTGGTGATCTTATGGCACTATCCAATTGTGGGCATGGGCAAGAGTGGTTTCAAAACAACCCAATTTTATCTCCGCAATCCTCCTCATGCTGACATGTACCTCGTCACCAAACCAGTGGCTGAAATTGTGGCCCACTCAAAGATTATTATCTTCCGAGCATGTCCTATCCCTGCAATATCTTCTATTCATCGATCTCCACTCCTATGGTTCTTCCTGTGATCAACGACTATTATCAATCTCGTTTTCACCCTTCTTTCCTCCTTCCTTGCATCTCCATAGATCTCTATGATTTGTCGACACGTAGTCTATTCTAATCAACAGATGTTGTTGACTTCGCCTTTCCGACCTTCAGGAGTTTCAACTATCAAATCCACTCTCCTTTGTGTGACAATATATTGGAGTAGAATATATGTTTCCACCTGTCCCCTCGAATCTATGACCAGGATCTCCTCCGTGAGTCCGGCCTGTGGGAATCTCAAATCTCAAATCCATTTTATTCTCATAAAATACATGGAATCCTACCACGTGTCCTCTTAGATTGGATAACCTAGTATTACTTCGGTTCTTCACCTGGATTGTATGGATCTGTTCCACATCTCCCCTAAATTCAATGGCTATGAATCACTCCAGAAATTTACCCAGAGTTCACATATTTTTGCCATGTCTCCTCTCCTAGTCCGACGACTCAGATTCACTTCAGGTGATCTGATGGCTCCGAGATACTTCGTCTCTTTGGACTTTTGAGATATCAAATATCAACTTAGAGAATCAATAAAAACTTCTCAGAGCTCACGATATAATGTCTTGTGTCCACCTCCGCATCGACAGCTCTCGTCGTTTCTGGGACTCCGACCTTCATCGATTTCAAATCTCAACATCCACAAGTCTCCAAAGTGAATCGTTCCGGAGTTCACGATCTGGTGAGACCTATCCAGCCTAGATCAACTATTGTTGTTCACTTCAATTTTTCAGGCTTTGACGATCTCAAAACCCAAAACTCTCCTTCACGTTCTCCCGGAATGACTTCTTCTGGAGTCCACGATCCCCCTCCTAGTGTTCTTTTGCTCGATGCACTCCTTGCAAATATTTTCCTCACAGAGTGTTCAGTAACTCTGTTTGTTATTGAACTCAACATAGATTTCTTCTGTGCACACTTGCACCGGCTCAATTCCCACCTGATAGAGCTCTACAGGGTCCTGAGTAACTGTTCTTCTCTTTGAACTTGATAAAGAGTTATCCCCGTGCACTCCTTGCACTTTCGTTGATGAAGGTTCAACGGTATCCCTCTTGAGATTTCCCTTGAGGTTAAACCTTTGTCAACACACTCTTCACAGACTGTGTGCACTCCTTGCACTCAAAAAATCAAAGACGAGAAACAATTGAAACTCATGCAATACTTCACCAGTTACACATTCAAATCATGAAAATGCATAAAAACATATAAACACGTAAACACACGATATGTAGGAAAAACTGATTTTCTATTATCTCTGTGTGTCTATACATATGTTTACAAAATTTGGACTGTAATAAATTCTTAGTTCTCTCAAGCTCTCTCTTAGAACTATTCTACCTCCTAAGGTCTCTCTACCTAGACCTCAATATCATTATCTCCCTATCTCTGAAATCTGATACAAGATCTCCTTACAAAAGAGGGGCTCTGCGAGCTCGTCCTCTCTCACCTAACCTCATCTATTACATTGAAGTTTCATAAATGTTTATCCAGACCTGACTACAATATGGGCCTACTACAAGCAACCCTTTAAGGAAATCCAACCACTACTTGTACAAATTCATGGCCCGACATTTACAACCTTACAGCACAAAAATCCGTATAGGATTAAATCAAATTTAAAAATGGGAGGTTTAGTGCCTCTCCTTTTATCCATTGTGTGTTTGTGTGTTGGCACTTTCACTGAGGTGGAGAGATTTTCCTGCATCATAGCTACTCTGTTTCCTCCTTCTTCCTTTGCTCCCTTACTTCTGGTGGAGTGGTAGGTGTAAGTTGTTCGCGAATATTCTTGATCTCCTTTTGATATTGATCGATTTATTGCGCAATCTGATAAATCTTTTCTATTGCTGTGAGTACGTCCCTCTGCGTGGTTGTTGGAATATTTTCATAAGCTCCTGCCACTTTCTTCTCCAATCCATTCGTGCGCTCCCTTTCCTCTTGGGTCTAGAACTTAACCTACTCACATATTATTTCCAGCGCGTCCTCCTTCTTCATTTCCTACTGCAATTCAGCTAAGTCTGTGCATGCATGACACTGTACCTCTTGGGTAACTCTAACCTTCAATTTGTGTAGTTCCTTGGATGTTATCTGTGGAAATACCAGTTGGATTTGGGCTAATTCCTTCAAGGGTGTCTTTCCCACGATCTCGTCCATGCGCAACATACTGGGTGTAATGTGGAATGATGCACTCGGATACGGTATTGTGTGGACTGTATCACACTCACCTTCTTCTGGTCTTTGTCCTTCTTGTGGTACTGATGGCCCTGTTCCCATGCTACTTCCTATTGTTTGCGCTTCCCCGATATTATTGAGGAACTGTCACATGTCTGCTAGCTCCTCCTGAATCCTGTCCTTGCGGTGTGCAACATTGTCAAAATCCTCGGCTATACAATCCTGAACCATTCGGGCTACCATCTCAGTATCATCCTCTGTGATTGTGTATTCTGGAGGTATTATTTTTGCCTTCATTTTCTTGCATGCTCCCCCTGTCTGAGTGGTTGGCCTCTTATTCAATCCTGGTTCTTGTGGATTGGGACTTGGTGTTGTTCCCTATGTTGTCCCAGCCTATTTCTTCTCCACTTGAGCTGGCTGCGTAGTATTATTTTTCCCCTTCTGGGTCCCTGCCTTAGTTGTCCCTTCATTTTTATGCTTTGTCTTTGTCTAGCCCGTCCTTCATTTCTTGGGCACTGGGACTTCTTAAGGTCGTGTTTCTTCTTTCCCAACCTCCTCTTATGTTTTCTTTGTAGGTATTTCTTGGGTGAGGGATGGAATGTTCCAGTTGTCCTCCAAATATTTGATAGCCATTTCGATGTCTCCCTCCATGATACGGTAATTCATTTGTAGCCACTTCTTATTGGGGTCCTTCCATGCCTATATCCACATCGCATGTCATGTGTCTTTGAAGTTGGTGATGTCCCGATACTGTGTGACAACCTATGGCGTTATTCTCCACATGTTGGATATGGCCCCCTGCAGTTCTCAAAGGTATCCTTCAAATACAGCTCTATTCATTTTCTTTTTCTTAGCATCTAGAACGATGCCGAGTGATAAATACCTCGCTCCACAATTTGTCTTGGGTCTAGTGCCGAAGAATGTGTAACTTGGTTCCTTCCATCCCATGATATCTATCAACATGAATAGCCATGAGTAGTGGAATTTTGTTCCTAGATCCTACGCATCCTTACAGTCATCTACAAACAAATTCAATAGGTTGGGTGCCTAGATAACTGATGTGCCCTCGGTGCACTGAGCTGCAATTGTGATGACCCCAGCCGAAACTTCCTCCCTGCGACACTTTCTTAGCAGTTTGCAGGAAAATATTTTGGCAGCCATTTGTGTGGCGGCATCATTGATCCTCTTGATTATGATTCCTTGTGTCCCCTTGTTAGTACCATATATCTTATTCATCTCCTCTACAAGTTCTTTCTTCTTTGTCTTATCGTCGAGAAATTGCACGAGATCCATTCCCCAGGATGGAAACCTTGTGATGTGCACAATAAGCTCTACATCTATTGAGACGCAATTGTCCAGCCATATGTCTCTGCCATGTGTTACTTCGATCATTTCTTTGACGCAACCGTTTGTGTGCTGTCCTCTTACAACATGTGGTAGATCTAGCAGACCCAAAATCCATGTTTTCTCTAATCTTGTTGCCCATTGGAGTGGTTGATCAATCGGTTCCCCCACCGCTTTCACTCCCACAGTTTGTAAGTATACCTTCTTTGTGAATTCTGGGAATGTATCTATGTATGCTACATCATGGTATGAGTATTTGAGTTTCTCGATATGACCCAATAAGTTTGGTTTCACCTATACTCGATCTGGTATGTGTGGAAAAATGAGGGTTGTGATGGGTTTCTTGCGAGGTGACATAGGGACCTGTTGCTTGTATTTCTTTGGTGGTGGATGTCTCAAGGTTCCAGCGACCATCATTTGTACTTTGGAATACCATTATAGCCAACCTGTGACATCCTCTATTGTTCCTTCCGGTGGGTGATCTGACATGGTTGTTTGAAATTCATTTGGCTCAACTGCTACTTTCTTCTTTGTCGTCGTTCCATTGACTCTTGAAGCTACTTTGGTGTTCTCTGTGTGTGCCTCCTTCAGGGTTTTTGTGTCCTAGTTTTGTTTATCTCGTGCCTCTGCTGGCATATCTACATTCATTCCCTCTGGTATTGGCTGTTGGTTTTCTTCCACCATGGGCTTGGGGTTCACCGGTGTTGTATCTGGTGATGGGATTTCGTCGTCATTAACTATCTCTGATGGTTGTTGTTCACCTTCTTCCAATTGTACCCATGCCCTGGTTCTAACTCTGGGTTGTATGACAGTATGGCTTGCTTCTGCTTGCTTTGGTGGGGCCATGGTGGTGAGTGTAAAATGTTTGTTGGTCTTAAATTTTCTCTGTTCCCTTTGTGAACTCTGCTCCATGCTCTTTAGCCTCTATCACTCTTTGTCTATTCATTTTTCACAAATATACTCTTTGTTCCCACATCCAAGCATTGTAAGGGAATCACATGAAGCTTTTCAATGACGCTACCTTAATTATGGGTTCAATGCACCCTCGATTCCTTCATAATTATCATTACTCTCCCTTTCTATCTCCAGTTGGCGCGATTAATGCGGTGTCCCGTCGATCCTTTCCGTCATTCAATTCCGCATAACTCTATCATTTCATACTATTATTGTTGTATTTTCTTTTCCCACTTGTTTCCATCGTGACCTGGTTGTTGGCCTTGTCCTCAACGAGTTTGTATTCTTAAGTGTGCATGCTCCTTCTTATTTCGGTGCACTGTGCCTCTATTGGTACTATTTAAAATTATGTTTTTCTTTTTTACTATGTAGTGTCTCTTCCAGTTGTGGGTGGTCGACTGTTCTTGTACAGTTTTAGTCGGCTTCTGTTGATAATTCCTCTGAGTTATGTGCCTGATAAGTCTTTCAACTGTACAAATCCTCCATCTATGACAGTTTTTACTTCATATGGTCCTAACCAATGCATTCATAGAGTTCCTGGGTGCTGAAACGATTTTCTATCATACATCAATACTAAATCTCCCTCCCTAAAAATTTTCTTCTTGATGTGTATTTCATAAAAAAGCTTTCTCCCTTGCTTTCTGAACTTGTTGGTTGAACCCTCCTAAGATCTAATCTTCCTCCATGGTCATCAACTGGTTTATTCTCTCCTCTATTGCGCCTCGTTTTGTCATGTGTGTAATTGCAGCTACGCGCAGACTGGGTACCATAAATTCTAATGGAACCACTGCTTCTTGGCCATATACTAGTTTAAATGGCGTGTTCCTTGTCAGGTTCTTGCACATAGTCATGTAGGCCCACAAAACTACTGGTATTTTGAGGTCCCAATCATCCCCATTGACATTACATATCTTTGTCAGTGCATTCTCCAAGATTTTGTTAAATGCTTCTACTATGCCATTATCCTGTGGGTGATATGGTGTGCTCTTCTAATGATGGACTTCAAACTCTTCGGTCATGGAGTTGATAATGATGTTAATGAAGTGCATTCCTTGGTCGCTCATCAAAATTCTTTGGCATCGAAATCTAGTGATTACTTGTTCAAATAAAAAGTGTGCTATTGTTTCTGTGCCGCAATCCTTCACTGGTGTTGCTTCCACCCATATTGTTAGGTAATCTATTGCTGTGATGATGTACCTTGCTCCTATTCTTTTTGATGGTGGGTTGATTGGTCCCACAAAGTCTATTTCCCATTTATTGAATGCCTACAATGTTACCTGTGGTCGTAGTGGCATCTCATCCCTTTTGTTGGGTTTACCAACCCTTTGAAAGACATCACATCTCTGGAAGTACTCCTTCGAGTCTCTGTGAATGGTTGACCACCATAGTCCTATGTGCAACACCTTCTGCATGGTATCTTTTCCCACGCAATGTCCTCTTGCTATTCCCTCATGGGATTCTATTAAAAATCTTGATCTTTCATGTTCTAACACATATCTTGGCAGGATGATATGTGTGCCCATTTTGAATAAGTGTCCTATGATGAATTGATAATCTGCAACCCAGACTACCAGGTTTTTCTTTTCCATGGTTTTGTATTCTTGCAGTGTAGTGCCTATGCTCAAGTATTGAAGGATATCTGTAAATTATTCATCAGTGATCTTGACTAAAAATAACTGTGCGTCCATAAATTTTTCTTCTAAATTCATAGGTTCTTCTCTATCTGTGACCCTGGACAGCTGGTCAGGTCATGCATTCAGTTTTCCTAGCTTGACTATTACTTCAAAGTCAAATTCTTGAAACAGTAGTAATCGTCGACAGATTCTCCCCTCCAACACTGGCTTGTTGACTAGATATTTTAGGGTTGAGTGATTTGTGAACATCCTAAAGTGTTTTCCCATTAAGTAATGTCTGAACTTTTGTAGTGCGTAGACCATATCTAGGCCTTCCCTCTCTGTAGTGTTATAGTTTTATTTCGATTTTGATAATTTTATGCTCGTAAATGATATCGGGTGAACTAGGTCTCCCTCTCCTAGTTGCGCCAAGATAGCTCCAAGTGCTATGGATGATGCATCTACATGGACATGGAATGTCTTCTCCTAGTCTAGAAATACTAGTATCGACGTGGTGACCATCTTCTCTTTCAACATATCTAGACCGTGTTGACACTCGTCGTTCCACTGAAAATTTTTGTCTTTTATTAATGGTTTTTTCCATTGGTGTGGTAATCTACGCATATCCTTTGATGAACTTTCTATAATATCATGTGTGTCCCAATGTATCTCTTAGCTGACAAACTGTTTTTGGTGGTGGTAAGTTAACAATTATTGCAATCTTCACAGGGTCTACTAGCAAAATGTGTTTGCATCCTGTTAGTAACATTATTGGTATCGGGATTTTAAAGGGAAAGACGGTCGAGATATTTCGAGTCTCGAAAAATCGATGGGATTCTAGCCGTTAATTTTGGCAGGACACGTGTCAGACATCAGAAGGAGAGTCGGGATTTCAGTCCATCGGAGGATCAGAGTTTCTAAAGGCAGAAAACTCTTACCTGAGTTAATCACGATGCACGATTGCCCGACTGAATCAAACTTGTCTGTCAACCGTGACACTTGGCGAGAGATCCCACAGAGTTGGGGATTGGGAAACTAGAAGCCTCGCGCACATGGTAGCAAAAATCCCGATATCCCGATGCCCGATTTCCCGATATGGGGGGCAACTTTCAATAGTGGAAGAAAGGTGGCAAGCTACGCACCAAAGAGCTGGCAGTCAACAAGTCAGCGTCCATAAACCATCGGGGTTTGGGGAATCACAAGTTCAATGGACACAAACATCGTGTCGTCAAGAACGCCGAAATCCCGATGGAAAGTTGGACCACGGTCGCACAAGGACAGGTCATATGGATCATGGTCTAGTCGGAGGGGGCTAATTCCTGGGAGAAGGGGCTCATCGCATATCGGGATATCGGAGATCCCGGAGGCAAGGAACTCGTGCACTTCAACTCGCAAATCCTGAATTCCCGAAAAGTCTGGAGCTTCATCGCATACATCCACCATCGGTCCTTTGCCGCCACGTCTTCTTTCCATATCATGCTAACCATAGTTTTTTTTTAGCCATTATGATCCTCCACCTGGTATCTATCCTGTCGTTTTCCTGCTCGATCACTGTCTACTCACCACTCCACGTCACTCATCAGTCCTACCGTGATTTCTCCAGGAAAGATTCAAATGGAAAAATATGAAGGTTTCCATGACCTGTAGGCACAGAATCGGCTAGGGCCTTCCCCGATTCCAATGAAACAATTATTGCAACAGCTGAGGGTAGTTGGACATCATTTCCTCCATAAATGGAAAGCCAAGAAATGAATGCAAACTGGTCAATTTAGTCACAGGGCCTCTGGAACACGATTGTATCTGAATAAAGCTCATGAACGTCCAGAGGTTGCAGGCGCAGTAAATGTGAAGCCGTAATGTCTTCAATACAATGCCTCGGTTTACCTTTCAGTGTTTTGTTCCAAGTATATGTGGGCATTTTGGCCACTTT
Source organism: Picea engelmannii (assembly GCA_009831015.1). Lineage (NCBI taxonomy): Eukaryota > Viridiplantae > Streptophyta > Pinopsida > Pinales > Pinaceae > Picea > Picea engelmannii. The sequence continues at coordinate 492,793 of ML779516.1, read as the reverse complement.
TGTAAGCATCGATGGTTGAGAAGAGCTCCCTGGTTGTAAAATTTTAATGAAGCATTGTTGTTCTGGTTATGTACGAGCTTTGGAGACTTATTGCCTTATGAATGCTAGTTTCTATCATATCTTCGTTTACACTGTATTAGAGTAGCTCGGAATTGGAGGATCCAGTCGAGCTGTAACTATTATAGGATGATGTTGTAATGGATCACTGTAATAGTTATGGAGCCTCTAATCAGTCCCTGTAATTCTCTTAGCGCTGAATGACTTGGAATTGGAGGATCCAGTCAATTCCTCTTTCAGCTTCTTGAAGCTCTGAACCAGGAGGATCCTGTTTTCAGAGTTTTTCCTCTTCAAACTGCTGCAAGCCTGATGCCTAGAGTTGTTTGTCCACTTTCTCCTAAGTCTTCCACCTGTTCATGTTTAAATCAACCCACTGGATGAAGTTAGGATTCCAGACCTCCTCTGTCCTTATGAACTAGAATCAGTCCCTGAGTTAGAGTGATACCTCCTAGAGCCATTATCTCCATTTGATCACCCTTCATAAACAAATTGTGACATAAAACTGATGGGCATTGGGCTCTGCTCCTACAAGCAATACAGGAGTGGCTTCTAACGCTAACATTTCTGGCGCCGTTGCCGGGGACGAAGTTGAAGATTTTCCCTGGGTAGAACGACATTGAGCCTCTGAATCCGAGGGTGCATCAGATTATCAGAGCCTTTTGGATTGCTAATTTTCACCTGGTGACTCCATAGTGACGACTCTGGTAGGGAGAACCTGCTCTGTTAATTATGGCTTTCAGAGGCAGGCATACGCGGTCTCACCCACAGCTACCTCTAGCTACACCTGAAATGGATCCAGAGGCTGTGCTCAGAAAGGGAAAGGTCTCTGAAGAAGAAGCATCCATCACCGAACCAGGTAACCCACCATATCCTTCTGTTGGAGATCCTTTTTCTCCTCCTCAGTTATTTGACCGGCATGTTTCTGCAGTTTCCCGTTTCTTAAATTTTGGGAGTGTTCCTATTGAGTTTCCCTTTCCTGGTCCGGGACCAGAGGGACAGGACTTTGTCACTCCCCCCTCCTTTGAAGTTGTACCTTGGTGTATACCCTCGACCTCAGAAGATTTCCCCACTCCTGCACAAGGAGGAGAACATGCCGACTGGAGCTCGGTAGCCGGTTCCTTGGATCACCTCTTGTTTCCCACCCCAATCCAAGATTTACTCCTGCTAGCCCCTTCGCGAACTCCTTCTCCTCCGAGTTCTCCGCCCCCTAATATTCCCATGGCTGGTGCAAATCCCCCTATGACCAGGATGGAAGCTATTATAGCCTCTAGGTATGCTCCCCTTTTATTACCTCAGCCCCTCAACGCCCTCCCAGTGGATGGTTACCTCAAGCAGCTACCCAAATTTACGGGTGAGGGGGACGTAACTACAGAAGAGAACCTAGAAGCCTTTTACAGTTTCACCGATGACCATGTTATCATGCACGCAGATGTATGGATGAGGATTTTTGTCCACAGTCTCCAGGGAGAGGCTAGAAAATGGTTCAAGGCCCTGCCTCCCGGATCTATTGATGGGATCGAAGCACTAGATAGTGCCTTTCTGAGGCAATGGGGAGACAAAAAGGATTTTATGTATTATATGACGGAGTTTGGGTCATTAAAGAGAAAGGAAGGAGAGTCTGTCTTCGAATTTTCCAAGAGATTCAACAAAATGTATAACAGAATCCCTCCAGAGATAAAGCCCTCCGAAGCTTCTACAAAGATCACTTACTCCAGCGCTTTTGATCCTAATTTCTGCCTACTACTGAGAGAGAGAAGAGCCACTACCCTGGCCCTCATGCAAGATGTAGTCATGGAGGTAGAATCCAATATGTTGGTCGTCGACCGACTCAGGAGCGTTGTTGGTAGGAATATACCTAAGAGTAGGTCTGAAGCCTCTCCATCTGATTCCTCTTCCACACCCTATCAGACAGATGATACAGCTAGAACATTAAAATCACTTGCTGCTAAGATAGAAAGGTTGGAATTAGAAGGGAAACCTATGTATAGAAGTCCTCAGAACACTGATAATAGAGGTTTCAGGAGGCCAAATAACTTTACTCCCCTGAATGTGCAGAAAGAGAAGGGAAGAGACAAAGAAGATCAGAAGGTTCAGGCCCCTTTTCAAAACAATTTTTTGACCGAGGGAGAAGAAAGAGAATCAGAGGAGATTGATCCTAAAATCCATTGCGTTGGAGACGCTCCTCCTTTTCCTCATCTCACTCAATCTGCATATGAGGAGTCTCTTATGGACAGCCAGCTGAATGAGCTAAGAAAGGGAGACAAGGCTAGTGGCGGCCGAGGCAGGTACAACCTAAGGTCTGATAAAAGGTTGGCAGCACCTGATATTCCTCAGCAGTCCATAGGAGCAGAGAGACCTGCTAATGAAGAAGAAAATGATCATAGAGGTAAGAAAGCTCAGACCCCCTCCCCCGTTGTCCATAATCATGTTCCTGAAATAAAAGAAATTCCGAAGACTACATCTTTTAATTTTGAGCATGAGATTCAAAGGATCAGAATCCCTGTGCCCCTCATGGAGCTGATTAA
>ML779516.1:472687-484323 GCA_009831015.1 Picea engelmannii | reverse complement strand
TGAAGTTAGGATTCCAGACCTCCTCTGTCCTTATGAACCAGACTCAGTCCCTGAGTTAGAGTGATACCTCCTAGAGCCGTTATCTCCATTTGATCACCCTTCATAAACAAATTGTGACATAAAACTGATGGGCGTTGGGCTCTACTCCTGCAAGCAATCCAGGAGTGACTTCTAATGATAACACATTCTATATGGCCCAATAGTATCCTAAAAAGTGTTTCGAATATGCATTTATTTATGCTTAAGGATATCTGGCATTGCCTACATATTTCTAACATCATCTATAAGACCTCTACATGGTATTTCAACAAACTATAGACTGTCCAATAATCCAAATATACCTCTAGAAATTGGTGGATGAATTCTTTAAACATAGCGATGACTACTATGGAAAATATTGTTGGTGCATTCTTTAGTCCAAACGACATGACTGTGTACTGGTAGGACCCCCATTCTGTCACAAAAATGGTCTTGTATCTATCTTCTTGTGTTATCTTGATCTGATGGTAGCCTGAGAATCCATCAGTGAATGAGTAAGCTTCATGTCCTCCTATGTTCTCAAACACTTCATGCGTGAAAGATGTAGGGAACGGGTCATGTAGGAATGCATTGTTCAACTTCTGCAAGTCGACACATATCCATATCCCTCCTTTTTTTTTTCCCTGAACTACCATCGGGCTTATCCATTCTGATTCTTTGACCAATTCTATGATTCCGACTTTGAGCATCCTATCAATCTCATCTTTGACTTTCTGCTTATATATTGGGTTCAATCTGTATGGTCATTGTCTGATCAGTCTTTCTTCAACTCTAAGTGGTATCTTCATTTATCCTAGCTCTCCTTCTATACCTTTCATCTCTGTAAATGTTGTGGGAAAAAGTTCATTGTACTCTTGCAGTAAATCTGTTATGCTTTCTACTATTTTTTCATCCTAGTAGTCTCCAATGCTAGCCATTTTGGGTTTCTCAACTGCCCCAATATTAACTTTATTTACCTTGATCGACGCAAAAATAACTTTTGATTCTATAGGTGGACCTTCCACTTATCTTTTTCCTTCTTCTTCCTCGATCTGAATATCGCACGTATCATCTTCATCTGGTGCTTCCTCCTACACATGGTAACATGACAACAATTCTTTGAATGTGTGTCGATTCTTTTTTTGCTCTTTGTTGGCATTTTTTACAGGCAGCGTATGCTTGTCATTGAAGGAAAGTACAACAGTGATGATGGATTGAGTACAGGTATAATGTGCTAGGCGGGCACCAGAAGTATTTTGGGAAGACACAATAGAGAAAGCTCATGAAAACTAGAAGAGATAGTGTAGAGGTGCACGCAGAGTGCAGAGTATGCATGTTTGTCATTGATGGCAAAGATCACGACCAACAGCACAATGATGATCGCATGGAAATATCAGAAGATAAATTCCATTTCTGGTATCAGAAACAAAGACTACATTTCATATTTTTCGGATACTAAGAGCTGGAGGAGTCAAGGAAGAAACTCATGGAAGGAACTTGTGAAATGTGAAAACCCAAAATCCTGAAACAGTCACATCAACCAGAGTTTCGGATAACGGGAGTTGGAGGAGTCAAGAGTCGAGAATATTCATCACAGGAGTCCCAAAGTGTCGAAATGAAAAACTCTGAAATATCGAAACAGGCACATCAACCAGAGTTTCAGATACCAGGAGTTGGAGGAGTCAAGAGTCAAGACTCTTCATCACAGGAGTCCCGAAGTGTCGAAATGTGAAACGCTGAAAATCTCGAAACAAGCACATCAATCAGAGTTTCGGATACCGGGAGTTGGAGGAGTCAAGAGTCGAGACTCTTCATCATAGGAGTCCCGAAGTGCCGAAATGAGAAATGTCGAAAATCCTGAAACAGGCACATAAAGTGGAGTTTCGGATACCAGGAGTTGGAGGAGTCAAGCGTCAAGATAACTCTTCACCACAAGAATGCCGAAATGTTGAATTGTGAAATGGTGAAATAAGCATGAGACCCATCATTTATAATCCAATGGTGTAGGTTAATCGGGAATATGATCAAAGGGCTATTTTTCCTCTTCACAGTTAATCGATCAGTGGTGATTCAGTTGTTGATACGGTTTTGGGAGGTTCACAGTGTAACTGCTAGAAATGACTGATTGTTTTTACTAGAGGACTGGAAGAGACTTCAGAGTGATCGCTAGAGAAGATGAAGAGTCTCAAGGTGTCTCAAGGTATCTTCCAGTGGAATGAAGACTTTCAGGGAGGTTATTGACAGATGGAAGAGCGTTGAAGCCTGTAACTACAACAGAGAGGATGAGCTCGACTGTGACAGAGAAGACGAAAAGTCTCGACTGGTAGATAGGCTAAGGAATCTCATCATAACACCCAATGATGATGGACACATGGGTTTAATATCCATAGACGTTGAATATTTGCAATGATGATCAGGAAGAACACTCAACATGAAGATCATGTAGAAGCATTGCACATATGGTATGCACAAGGTGCACAGAGACTATAAGAATGCATAACAAAGAAGAGATGAGTGTTGTTGTAGAGAGGAATCACACACGAGGAAATGGATGTTGTGGGAAGGAGTTGAAATACACAAAAGAGGTGTAATTCAGAGAATCAAAATAAGACATAGAGCATAAATCACAGTAGAAGCAAAGAACATAGATGCATAACTGAGACAGTAAAAGAAGGTTGAGGTGCACTTGTAGAGAAGAGAAGAAGATCAAAAATCACAAGAAGATGCAGGCAGAGAGACACTGATACAAGAGAGCAGAGTAGTGTAGCAGAATAGTGATGACACTGGTAATCCATTGATGAACATTATATCACTGTAATAAGTTTCAGTAGAAAATATTTATATTTCAGAGTGGTAGGGAGGTGCTAGGGATGACTGTTGTCCTCAGAGGTTCAAGTGGGTGCTTGAACACAGGGAGTTGTAGTTTCCATCTGGTTGCAGCTAGAGAAACTAGGGTGGAAGGGTGGTGCAAGGGAGAACTATTGTTCTTTGTTATACAGGTTGGTGCCCGTGTGACTGGAAGTTGGTGCTTCCATCCAGTTGGTGCTGGAACACTTAGGGAGTTGTTACTTCCTTATAGTGGGTACTAGAGAAACTAGGGAGTTGGTGCTTCCTTCTAGTAGGTGCTAGAGAAAACAGAGAGTTAGTGCTCTCATCAAGTTGCATCTTGCAAAACAGAGGTTGTAGCCTCATTATGAGTTGGTGCTCATAAGTATGATAATGTACAGAATGTAAAGATTACTTATCATATAAAGAAGAAGAGGTTTTTACCCTTTATGGGTTTCTTTAGGAAATATCTGTCTCTGTATATTTCATATGTGTGAATGATGTCGAATTTTCTATTGCTTACTTCCCTGCATTATTGTGATTGTCATTCAGCACTCTGCAAAGAGTTTAAAATAAGCATAATTGCTTAAGCTCGGTAACAAATGATTCCCCCCCCCCCTCTCAGTTGTACAACAATTGGTATCAGAGTCGGCCCCTTTTATCTAAGGGTAGATCCTAAAGCTTAAACATGTCAATCCATGAAGGAAATTCAACCAATAAGGCTCCTATGTTCAATGGAACAAACTTTTCCTTCTGGAAAGTTAGAATGAGAGCCTACATAATGGCTTTAGGTGCAGATGTCTGGGATGTGGTAGATATTGATTATGTAAAGCCAATTGTACTAGCTAATAAGGATGACAAGCTAGAATTTGGCTTCAACACTAAGGCTATGAATGTTATCTTGAGTGGGCTTGCAGAAGCAGAATTCATAAAAGTTATGCACCTAAGAACTACCAAAGAAATGTGGGACAAACTCATTAGCAGTTATGAAGGTAATGAGAAGGTAAAGGATGCCAAGCTTCAAACCTACATAATACAGTTTGAACAGTTGAAGATGAAGGAAGATGAAACTATTGGAAAATACTTTCTGAGAGTTGAAGAACTGGTAAATGCAATGAAAGCACTTGGTGAAAAAATTGGGGAACCTTCTTTAGTTCAGAAAATTTTGAGATCTCTACCAGATAGGTTCAACCCGAAGGTCTTTTCTATAGAAGAAATTAATGACCTAAAAACCTTGGAGTTTGATCAACTTCTAGGAACATTGACTACATATGAAATGAGAATAGTTAAAGATAAACACATCTCCAGAGAAGCATCATTTAAGGTAGACAAGAATGAGGATTCTGAGCCTGATGAAATTGAAGAAAAAATTGTGAAGAGATTGAAGAAGGGATCAGGAAAATACAAAGGTAAACTGCCTTTCAAATGTTTCAACTGTGGTAAGATAGGTCATTTTTCAAATAAATGTCCTCACAAAATAAATTATTAGACATGTGATGATGAGGAGAAGCACAAACACAGAAATTTCTTTAAAGAGAATAATTTTAAGAAGAAAAGTCTTTGTGTAAACAATGATGATGATCCTTCAGATGATGAAGACAATGATTCCTATATTGAAGATAAAATAAAGGACTTCATACTTATGGCCAAAGAGGAAGATGATAATAAAATCAAAGGAAGTGAGGATAATGAAGAAGAAGTTGTGCTTGATATGGAAGGAGAATTGATCAGTGCACTGGAAGAGATTGACAGAATCAGAATTAAGAACAGAAAGAAAAAACAATTGCTGATACAGTTCAAGAAAGACAATAAAAAGCCTCATGAAGACTTTGCCCTGCTAAAAGTGGAATTAGAAGAGGCAAAGAAAATCGAGGACATTCTGAAACAACAATTATCATAAAAGAAGGCAAGATGTAAAGCTCTGGAAGAAGAAGCTGTGAAAACTAGGAAAGAGTTGGAGAGGTTTCAAGCCTTGTATCATCAGAATCTGTCAAGTATATAAGACTCATAAGGATTAGCCACCATTTTGAATCAATAAAGGAATCCAAAGTTGAAAATAGGTTTGGGTTATGAAGAGGGATCAAGTAGTGGTCAGCCAAGAAACCAAGAACCTATCAAGTTTGTCAAATCCTCAAACATTGACAACAGTCACTCTGCAGAAACAAAGAAAGAAAATCAGCCACCAAGAAGGAATGAAAGAAAAAGTACCAGAACCAAATCTGTAGATCAGAGAAATTATGAATATGAAAGAAATCGACCTCCTCAAAGAAGACAGACTTTTTCCAGGTACTAACATTTTTTTTATGGATATTGTTTATTTTGTTCTAACTTTGGTCATAAAGATGTAAACTGTTTTTTAAAATTAAATTATGAGCAATCAAGACATTCAAGGTATAGATATCTGCCACAAAAAAGAATGAGACAACCAAGTAACAAACCACCACAGACTGCAAATCACTTGATGGATGGGAAAAGGACACATGTTAAGCATAACAATTGTTATGATCCTTTATTTGACAAACTAGAATGTTACATCTGTCATAACTGTGGACATAAATATGTTGACTGTCGCTTAAGGAACTATGAACCAGATTTGAATTTCCCTGCTGAAAATTTCAAGGTTTGGAAGAAGAAAGAAAGTGACAAGTGTGGATTAGTGTTGTCAGCTTAAAGACAAACGAACCCCTGGTATATAGACAATGGATTCTCCAAACATATGACGGGAGACAAAGGTAAGTTTCTATCTCTAAGTGAAAGGAAATCAGGAAATGTAACCTTTGGAAATGATGCTCCAGGTAAAATAAAGGGTAAAGGGATGGTGAGTTTAAGTAATGGAAAAGGAAAAGCCCAAGATGTTTTTCTTGTAGATGGGCTGAAACATAATCTGCTCAGTGTAAGTCAAATGTGTGATAGAGGATGTGAAGTGATGTTCATGTCCAAGGACTGCAAGATAAATTCTGTAAACTCAGGACAAGTGGTGGCCAAAGGCATAAGGACAAAAAATAATGTATATGTGCTGAAAAAAGTTAGAGAAGAGTGTCATCTAAGAAAACATGATGAAAGATGGTTATGTCATAGGAGACTTGGACATATAAACTTTGACCACTTAATCAAGCTAAAAAATCTTGAGGTAGTAAAAGATCTTCTGAGAATATCAAATCCCCAAGATTCTATGTGTAAACCCTACCAAGTAGGAAAGCAACACAGTTTAAGTCCAAGAGCTCTACTTCAATAGAGAAACCACTCCAACTAGTTCATATGGATTTATGTGGACCATCAAGAAAGGAAGGCACAGGGAAAGAAAACTACTTCATGTTGATTATTGATGATTACTCCAGAATTACTTGGGTTGCCTTTCTCAAGGAAAAAGATGAAGTGTTTGAGAAGTTTAAAAAATTTAAGGCTTTAACTAAGAATCAAATAGGCAAGAGGTTAAAGGCAATAATATCAAACAGAGGAGGAGAATTTATGTCAAGTGATTTCAAGGAATTGAGTGATAAGCATGGGATCAAGAGAGAATACACAATCATAAGAACTCCACAACAAAATGGAGTAGTTGAGCGGCAAAACAGAATAGTACAACAAATGGCCAGGTCAATGATGAATGAGAAGAACATTGGTCAAACCTACTGGGTAGGAGCAATACACATAGTAGTCCATGTTCTTAACAAAGCCCACCTCAGACCACAATGTGACAAGACACCTTATGAACTGTGGTATGGGAGACCCGCTTCAATCAAACACTTCAAAGTCTTTGGGAGTAAATGTTACATAAATAATAATGATGAGAACCTTGAAAAATATGATGACAGGGATGATGAAGGTATCTTCTTAGGGTATGCTATAAACAGTAAAGGATACATATGCTATAATAAGAGGCTGCATAAAATGGTTGACTGTATTGATGTAAAAGTTGATGAAGGAATCCCAGCAAGAGAGGTGTACAATAATGAGTCTTCTACAGAGGACACAACTGAAGCTGAAGATGAATAGGTCCAAGAATCAGAAAATGAAGACTCTGAATTAGATGAAGACACAAATACTCAGATAGACTCAAATGAGCAGACAACTTCAAATTCCTGCTCCAGAATCACTCAAAAGAATCATCCTGGAAGTCAGATAATTGGTGAAAAATACAAAGGTTTACAAACCATGAGAAAAATAATAAAAAACACCGAACAATCACATATAGCTTTCATATCCATGCTGGAACCCAAGAATTCTAATGAAGCTAGAAAATATGACCATTGGGTTAAAGAAATGAATGATGAACTTGATCAGATTGATAAAACCAATACGTGGGAGATGGTTCATAGACCTGAAGGTAAAAATATCATTGGTTCCAAATGGATCTTTAAGAATACGTTAAATGAGTAGGGACACGTTGTCATGAACAAAGAAATATTGGTATGTAAAGGCTATGCTCAAATAGAATGACTAGATTTTGATGAAACATTTGCACCCGTAGCAATATTAGAAGCTATCAGAATATTTCTTGCCTATGATTGTCATAAAAGGTTTAAAGTCTATCAAATGGATGTCAAGTCATCTTTTCTAAATGGAGATTTAAATGAAGAAGTCTATATGGAACAACCAGAGGGTTTCGAACTGTTCGATAACCCTGACTTAGTATGCAAGCTGAAGAAAGATTTATATGGGTTAAAACAAGCCCCTCGTGCTTGGTATCATAGACTGGATACGTATCTCAAACATAAAGGGTTCAAGAGAGGAACAATTGACAAAAATCTATATATCAAAATAGAGGATAATGATTTTCTCATCGTGTTGGTCTATGTAGATGACATCATCTTCGGATGTAATAAGGATTCATTGGTACAATGGTTTGCCTCTGCCATAGATTCTGAGTTTGAAATGTCTATGATAGGTGAACTGCCATTTTTTCTTGGTCTGCAAATTACTCAGAGGTCTGAAGGGATGTTCATTTCTCAAGAAAAACATCTAAGAGAAATGTTGAAAAGGTTTCAAATGGAAGATTCTAAACCTGTGGGCACGCCTATGGTTACTGGATGCAAACTAAGAAAGGATGGTGACTCACCTGATGTTAATCAAAGTTCAAATAGGTCAATGATAGGTAGCTTGCTGTACATCACAACATCTCGCCTAGACATAGTGCATGTTGTTGGAATGGTAGGAAGATATCAATCTGCACCTAAACAGAGTCACTTGCTAGCTGTCAAAAGGATATTCAAATATTTGAAAGAAACAATGAACTATGGCTTATGGTATCCTAAGAATCACAATTTTCAATTATCAGTCTACTCAGATGCTGATTGGGCTAACTGCATAGATGAAAGGAAAAGCACGAATGTAGGTGTGTTCTTCTTATGAGATTCACTAGTAGCATGGTTGAGTAAAAAGAAAGGTTCCATTTCTTTATCAACTACAAAGGCAAAGTACATTGTTGCTGCTACCTGTTGAACTCAGGGATTATGGATGATTCAAACACTTGCAGACTTGGATGTAAAATATGTTGCCCCGATCCCAATTCATTTTGATAACACTAGTGCCATCAGTGTGTCCAAGAATCCTGTATTCCACTCCAAGACCAAGCATATTCCCATAAAATACCATTTTCTGAGAGAGCAGGTGACCAATCAGATTGTTTAGGTCCACTACATTCCAACCACAGAACAAATAGTAGACATCTTTACTAAACCCCTAGCCAAGACACCATTTGAATATCTCCAACAGAAGATGGGTGTCATCCCGTCTCACACAAAAGAGAGTCCATCCTATTAGGGGGAGTTTGTATTGATTGAATATCTGATACCTCCAAAAATTACTACAACATCTCAGGGGGAATATGTTTTCTTTGACATTGATGTCAAAGGGGGAGAAAAGAATAGGTTTGGGTGCCTTTGTTGCCATCAATGCCAAAGGGGGAGATTGTTGGCATGTTTTACAAGTAGCGTATTATTGTCATTGAAGGCAAGTACAGCAACGATGATGGCTTGAGTATAGGTATAATGTGCCAGGCAGGCACCAGAAGTATTTTGGGAAGACGCAACAAAGCAAGCTCATGAAGACCAGAAGAGATAGTGTAGAGGTGCACATAGAGTGCAGAGTATGTGTGTTTTTAATTGATGGAAAATATCACGACCAACAGCACAATGATGATCGCATAGCAATATCAAAAGCTAAATTATATTTCGGGTATCAGAAACAAAGACTCCATTTCGTAGTTTCGGATACTAGGAGCTGGAGGAGTCAAGGAAGCAACTCACGGTAGGAACTTGTGAAATGCGAAACCCCGAAATCCTGAAATAGTCACATCAACCGGAGTTTTAGATACCGAGAGTTGGAGGAGTCAAGAGTTGAGAATGTTCATCACAGGAGTCCCGAAGTGCTGAAATCCTGAAACAGGCACATCAACTAGAGTTTTGGATACTGGGATTGGAAGAGTCAAGAGTCAAGACTCTTCATCATAGGAGTCCCTAAGTGCCAAAATGCGAAACATCGAAAATCCCGAAACAGGCACATCAAACAGAGTTTTGGATACTGAGAGTTGGAGGAGTCAAGAGTTGAGACTCTTCATCAAAGGAGTCATGAAATGCTGAAATGAGAAATGAAAAAAATCCTGAAACAGGCACATCAAGTGGAGTTTCGGAGACTGGGAGTTGGAGGAGTCAAGCGTCAAGATAACTCTTCACCATAGGAATGCCGAAATGTCGAAATGCCAAATTGTGAAATGACGAAATAAGCGCAAGACCCATCATTTATAATCCAACGGTGCAGGTTAATCAGGAATATGATCGAAGGGATACTGTTTCTATTTGTAGTTAATCAATCAGTGGCAATTCAGTTGTTGATACGGTTTTTGGAGGTTCACAGTGTAACTGCTAGAAATGACTGATTGTTTCTGCCAGAGGACTGGAAGAGACTTTAGGGTGATTGCCAGAGAAGATAAAGATTCTCAAGGCATCTTCCAGTGGAATGAAGACTGTCAAGAATGCAATTGACAGATGGAAGAGCGTTGAATCCTGTAACTGCAACAAAGAGGATGAGCTCAACTGTGACAGAGAAGACGAAGAGTCTCGACTGGTAGACAGGCTAAGGAATCTCAACATAACACCCAATGATGATGGACACATGGGTTTAACAACCAGAGAAGATGAAGAGTTGCAATGATAATCAGGCAAAGAACTCGACATGAAGAGCATGCAAAAGCATTGCACATATGGTATGCACAAGGTGCACAGAGACTATAAGAATGCAGAACAAAGAAGAGATAAGTGTTGTTGTAGAGAGGAATCACACACAGGGAAATTGATTCTATGGGCAGGATCTGAAATACACAGAAGAGGCGTAATTCAGAGAATCAAAATAAGATGCAAAGCATAAAGCACAGCAGAAGCAAAGAACATAGATGCATAGCTGAGACAGTAAAAGAAGGCTGAGGTACACTTGTAGAGAAGAGCAGAAGATTAGAAAGCGCAAGAAGATGTAGGCAGAGAGACACTGATATAGGAGAGAAGAGCAGTGATGAGACTGGTAAGCCATTGATGAACATTATATCACTATAATACGTTTTAGTTGAAAAGATTTATATTTTAGGGTGGTAGGGAGGTGCTAGGGAGGATTTTTGTCCTTAGAGGTTCAAGTGGGTGCTTGAACACAGGGAGTTTTAGCTTCCATCTGGTTGTAGCCAAAGAAACCAGGGTGGCAGGGTGGTGCAAGGGAGAACTGTTGTTCTCTATTATACAAGTTGGTACCTATGTGACTGGAATTTGGTGCTTCCATTCAGTTGGTGCTGGAACACTTAGGGAGTTGTTACTTCCTTCTAGTGGATGCTAGAGAAACTAGGGAGTTGGTGCTTCCTTCTAGTAGGTGCTAGAGAAAATAGAGAGTTGGTGCTCTCAGCAAGTTGCAGCTTGAAAAACAAAGGTTGTAGCCTCATTATGAGTTGGTGCTCATGTTGGATTACTGAGAGGGGGGGTGAATCAGTAATAACGTAATTATAATCATTTTTCTTCAAATGTTATATCAATGTAGAATTATTATCCAATAATGAGTAGTAATAAATAAACAATCACACACATGCACAGTACACCGATGTTTTACGTGGAAAACCAAATCGGGAGAAAACCACAGAATGATTTTTCTTATATGTCTTGAAGAATTACATTCATTGGAAGCACCAACTTCCTTTGTTTTCCAGCTACAACTAGAAGGAGGTTCCAACCTCCTAATTTCTTAGGCTACAACCTGAGGGAAGCTCTAACTCCCCAAATATTTGGCTACAACCAAAAGGAGGCTACAACCCCCAATTTCCTCCGGCTACAACTGGAAGGTGGCTACAACCACCTATCCTTTCCCCGTCCTGCCACCCTGAAGTAGAAATAGAATGATGGAACCACTGTCACACTATCACTGTGAGATATATTGTTGTAAACCTGTACCAATAAGTCTGAACCATGCATCAACCTGTACCTCAACCTGTAATCAACCTGTACCATAAATAATTGCATCAACCATGCACCAACCTGTAATCAACCTGTACCATAAACAAGTTCATCAACCATGCACCAACCTGTAATCAACCTTTACCTTAAACAAGTGCATCAAACATGCAACAACCTCAACAAAAATCCCTCATCAATTTCATCATCCAAATATGATTTGTAACTATGTAATAGACATGGTGTATATGATCACATTCCTGCAAACCTTCCTTAACTTTTAAAAACAAAAGACTAGCATTTTCATCAAACTTGTTTTTAGTCTCACATGCCTAGTTTTGGATTAGTCAACAACCCTAACTTGAAGTAATC
>ML779516.1:417727-472152 GCA_009831015.1 Picea engelmannii | reverse complement strand
TCTCTTAAACCACTTTGATTACTTTGACCTTTTGGGGCTTCTAGATGACATATGAGGGTCCTCCAACTTCGTAAGGCCATAACTCTCAAACCGTGAGGAGTTATGTGATGTTCTACATACCACCAAAAATGGAATGACATGTAATATCCATATATAATAGTATTATCTGAAAATATATCATAACTCATACCATTACCCATCAAACAAACTTGGTTCCATTACCCAAACCTGGGGTCTCTAACTTCTCATGGCCATAACTCTCTAACCGTGAGGAATTATGTGAGGTTCCACATACCACCAGAAATGAAATGACAAGAACTATCTATATAGGATATTTTCCCTGAAAAAATCACTTTCCTTCATCTCATTATTCCATAATTAAGCATGGGTTCTCTTACTCCACAAACCGTCTTCCCGTGAGGGCTTTCACCATAAGGGGACCACTTTGGTGTTCATCCATATTTACTTCTTATAAACCATGACAAAAAAATAATGAGTCATATTTACATCAAACACTATTGGGTCCATTACCCAAAACTTTGTGCTACGGGTCTTTCTTCAAGGGTTGACATCAATGAAAACCAATCTTAATCAACAGCTCATAAGTATGATAATGTACAAAATGTAAATATTACTTATCATATAAAGAAGAAGAGGTTTTTACCCTTTATGGGTTTCCTCAGGAAATATCTGTCTCCATATATTTCATATGTGTGAATGATGTTGAATGTTCTATTGCTTACTTCCCTGCATTATTGTGATTGTCATTCAGTGCTCTGCAAAGAGTTTAAAATAAGCATAATTTCTTAAGCTTGGTAACAACTGATTCACCCCCCCCTCTCAGTTGTACAACACTCTTATGTTATGATCTTGACTTATAGTTCATTCATGAATATCACCCCTCTTATATTTTTTAGAGTTGCGTCTATGTTGGGGTTCTCATGCTCGAATGAGAAAGTGACTGTAAAATTATGTTGTAATATCGTCCAGGTCACAGTTCCTCTGCTTAGTACCTCTGTGCAGTTCCTAGTCTGTATACTAGTTTTCTAGAATTTCCTCTAGAGTGTGTATAAAATAATGGGGCCATTCCTCTGGGTGTGTTAATTTCCACAGCGTTCTACACTTTTCCAAGTGTTTTGTGCCCCCTATCCATCATACTTTTGTTGCTTTTTGTCTTTCTTTTCTGCACCGAACCTTATGTGCAGTAACCGCTTAGATTTGCACCAGTTTGTGATTGTCTCTTTGTGTGCACCCCACCATATTGTAGGTGTGGCATTGAGTTCTATATCAAGTGATAATAGTATTTTATTCTCGGAAACATCACCTTCATACTGTGCCAAGAATATTTCTAGATCATTTACTCCATGGAAACTGGGTGGTTCCCTTATCTTTGTGCCTACCCATCTTACTAAACAGTCTATTCGTGCACATATTCTCATAGAAAATTCATGTAGCCTTTGTTTCTAGTTCTCTAAGCCAGTATATGAGTCTATCATACATGAAGTAATGCTCCACCAATTGAGTATCCCATCTACATTTGGGTTTACCTAATCCTCATCGTGCACATTTTTTCTATACAACTGGGTAATTTCCTCTAAGTCTAAGAAAGTAGGTTATACAAGCCTTTCCCCTTCTAACGGGTCTAATGGAACGATGACCCTGTATTCATCTAAATCAATTGTCATTTTTTTGGTCTTTAGATTGATTATGGCCTGGTTATCAAACGCCCAATCCAAACCAAGCAATGTTGGATATGGTGTTGTGCCGTTCACGATTTTAATGACCTCAAAATCTACTTTAGTGCACACTCCATCCAGGTCTACTGTCACTCCTTTCAGTCTACCGATTGGTAGGACTCTGTGTTGTTTTGATAGTTTTAGTTGGTTAGGTGAATATACTAATGTGGGTTCTCCCATGCGTTGCCATGTTTTCTTTGGTAATACATTAACTTCAGATCCTAGATCCAGTATGATATCTCCCATGTTGAAATCTCCGATGTTGGAATTCAGTCTGAACTCCCTACTTGTTCTTCTCCTTGTATGTAGGTGACTGACTACTTTTGGTTCTAGTTTTCCTTCCGTCTCGATGATACATTTCTCTAGTATATTTTGCAATATTTTGACAGATGATGGATCATTTAATACTTTTACACATGATTGCAAAAAGCCTTTGATTGTACTTGATTTTCCCATGGATTGAATATTATTGGTATGATCCAATAATGGAGGCATCTCATACTCTAGTGCTTCCTTGCCTTGTTGCGCAGTTGAAGTGGATGCAATTTCCTCCTTTTGAAATTCTTGTCGAGCTTTCTTAAATATCTCCTCCTCCTTTTGTGCATCGAAATGATTCCTTGGTTCGACGTTATTTTTTACCCACTGGTGCTATATTGGTTCATGTCGATCTATGTCATTCCGTTTTAGCTCCTTCTCGGGTAACTATGTTGATGTTCCATCCTTCATCCATTTCTTCGACTGAGATCCACTGAACATTCAGGTTGTTTTGGTTCCTCTTTTCCTGGATCTTTACTAATAATGTTGGACATTCTTCCGTATCATGGTCCGATGCGTGACAATACATACAAGTTGTTGGTGGAAGCAAGAATTCTCTTGCATAATGTCTCGGTAGTTGACAATTGTGGCATACCACTAGTCCTCTACCCCTTCCAAAACCTCCTCTCGCTTGTCGCCCTCCTCTGTAGCTCGCTCGATCTCCTCTCAGTGCATTATACTGAGGTGCCTGATTATACTACGCAGTATTGTACTGGGGTTGTCTCATGTTTTATTGTGGTTGCGCAGTATTATATGGTTGTTGCGTAGTATTATACTGTTGTTGCACAGTTTTTCATGGGGATGGAAATTGGTTAAATGGAGGTGGGGCTTGCCCTGCCATAATTTCTATCTGCACTCTATATGCATATTATTTCCTCTCTTGCATCAAATCCATAGTTCTACAATGTTTGTCATCATGCCCCACTGACTTGCAAAAGTTGCAATATGAACTTGTTGGGACTGTCTAGTATTTCTGCATCATTGGGCAGTGATATGGGTCGTGACCTGGTTTCTTGCAGATTTCACACCATAGTCCTCCTGTCGATAATAGATTTGGCAATCCTGTTGCAATATACTATGCAAATGTTGAGAATTCATTCTAGTGGTTCCCTTCCATCCTACATGTAGTACACCAGATGGGTTCTCATTTGTCTTTACTCTTATTCTAGTTTAGTTGGAATTTTAAGTTCTTCAGGTCTTCCTTCAGTTGTTCGATAGCTGGATCCATCTGTTGGTACTGGTTTTCTTTCAGTTGTAGGGATGCCTGCAGAGCCTTTGCCTACATCTGGAAATTCTGTTGTCGCAATGGATATTTTAAGTGTGGTAGTAGTGAATTGACGAACATGTGTCGATGTTGCATATTGGTCATAACATATTTCAACTTCCCTTTTAAACGCTTAAATCGTTGGTCAATTTCCCAAACAGATTCTCCTGGTTTCTGTTGGATTTCTACCATCTCATTCATGTATTGATCCTCTTAGCTCAATTTCTGGAACTCATTAATCAATAACTTATTAATTTATGTCAGTGTCCTTGTCATCCCAGGTGCACTATTTGCATCTAGACTCATGTACCAGTCTAGTGCGCAGTATCTTATCATAATAGCTAACTGCGCTAGTTTAGTATCTTCATCCGTGATCTATTTTGCTTTCCAGATATTTGCACAAATGAACAAATGTTTCTCAGGGTCTTCTATTGCTTCACCTTTGAATTTTGGTAACCTAATGGTGGGATCATGTCTTGCCATTCTGAACGCTGAACTACTACCTCCACATGGCGTAGATACTTGACTAGTGCTACCTGAACTAGCTCCTCCAGTTGTTGTTCCTTGTGGTGATGTAATCCCTATTGTCTAACTTATTCTAAACTTTGATTGTCTGAATGGTGGTGTTTTCTTTGGTGTATTAGTCACACATGGGTTTGTGGGTTCCACACTGACATTAATATGGATAGGATTGATTACTTCTCTTTCTGTTCTCTTCCTCAATCTGCTCCACGACCCAAAGATCCTCTACCTCTTCCTCGTTGCTTTCCAAGAATTCCCTCGTGGCTACGACTATCTTCTTGGTATTCATCTTGTATTGGTAGGGTACTCCACTATGCATCTTTCCATTTGTTGCCAGGATCCACTTGATCTGGTCATCATCCATCATGATCTGGTCCAACGATTCCACCCTTCCCCCATGCACGCAGGGAAGTTTAGTTGTCTGAATCCATTGTCATTACACCTTTGTTGTATAATAGTATCTTGATAGAAGTATACAAAAATCTAATGTACCTTCCTTGATGTCCTCATAGGAAATATTTTTCTGCTTCTTTGTACGAATTTTATGTATATATTTCAAACTGTGTTATAAATCTTGCCACAATACTGTCGAGCCAAAAATCGACTACGTGGGTGAATTTGTTGTTCACTTGTTGTAACTGCTCGATCTGTATGAGGGTCCACTCTAGTTGTCAGATCCAATTCGTTGCATGGTTATCCTTCAACCTTAGTATCCACTCCTGCAATAAGTGTGGAAAATCACATAAAACGATTTCATGCAAATCAGTAAAGACGTATTTCTCAAGATATTTGTGGGGTGTTATTCTAGGGTTTTTGTTATCTTTTTGTGAAAAATCTAGATATTTTGTCCTTAGCCATCTTTTGATCTATGATTTTGTGGTATTCCATGGTATCATCATCTCCTTCTAGTGGTTCATTGATTTTTTTCTTGCTCTTACGTATCTTTTAACATATCTTCAACATATCTCATCTACTCAATCCTCTTATGTTCCTACCAACGACAACATAACCATTTTTTGGCTTTCTTATGTCCTATATGAGTTCGTATTGAGTGACCCAAGGTTCATGTATGTTCGTGTTTCCAACAAAGCCTCTAAAACTATCAACCCTCTTGGTAAACTAGAAGGAAACATAGCACACAGGGTGCATTGTGCCTGTTATCACCCCATAAATTATGGGAATCAAATGATGACTTGGATATTATTTGTATCTAGTGTTTTTATTGACAAATGATTTTTCATTCTGTAAATAATTTGAGAAAAATGAAAAGAAAAAGAAAAAGAAAAAGAAAAGAAAAGAAAAAAGAAAAGAGGGCATCAAAGAATTGAAAAGAAAAGCCCCATGCAATAATAGTAACTTGGCCATACCTTTCAAGCATGGCCAAGTTATTTTTAAATTTAATGTTTCTAGGTTAGTGAATAAATCTGACCAGACTGTCTAATCCTGGTCAGATAGCCCTTAGGTTAGATTAGTGAATAAATCTGACCAGACTATCTAATCCTGGTCAGATAGCCCTTAGGTAGAGTAATTTCTTAACCCAACAGTTTAATCTGGGTTAATTGTCCTAGGAAGATAGGTTAGCAGGTAGGTTAGTTGCTTCATTTGCTTCACTACCCATGAAACCAAATTGATGAAAATGTTACACAATGTCTCCTTTGCCTAACAATAGTTTAGATGATGTCCCCTTGGTGGTGTCTATGTGAAAAATTGGGAAAAAACCCATAAAATTCTTTATATCCTAAGTTTTTCCCCAAGTACATATTTGTCCGCTCCCAGCTTATGTTTCCTGCACATCTCGACGGTTTTGATCTAGGCGCCAAGATCTACGGTGCACAGTGCATTCCGGACCCCCCCCGACCATTCTGCTTTTAACCGGGGGGGGGGGTCCGGAATCAGTAATAACATGGGCGCACATATGGACGGCTCAGGGAGGAGTGCTTGAATCAATGGTCCACAATGGATTCCGAACCCCCCCTGTCCGTTCTACCTTTAATGGAAGGGGGGGGGTCCGGAATGAGTATTAAAGAGCGCTCTCAGATCTGCAGCCAGGAAACAAGCACACAGATCAATGGATCACAATGGATTTCGGACCCCCCCTTGTGTTCTGCTTTTAACCGAGGGGGGAGGGGGTCCGAAATAGATATTCCTTTCGACGGGCCCCTGGTCATACATGGCATCAGCCTATTGGTCCTCAAGTCCCATCTCCCACATGCTATCTGACAGCCCGTCACTCATGGGCGCCATCCTCCACTGAGGCCACTTGTTCCACTTGTTCCCGGGGTCGTGTCACATCCCATAACTACTGCCAGTCCCTGCTGTCGATCCTTTTCCCTTTTCACTCATGACCGGACCACTTTTTCAACCTTTACCTCCAATCCCTGGCCTCCACGTCACCCATCCATATGTTTGGGCCACCGTCACCTACCAACTCACCCCCAAGTGGCCCGTTGCCCATTAATTACTGGATAATATACCCGTTGTCATGTTGATCGATTTCCCGCATTTGACCGACCCTAGTTTCGAATAAAACTACCGTTATTCCCCTTGCACTCGTTATTCATCCATCGTGCCAGAAAACTTACCTCTTATTCCTCCATTGCTTCCTCGTCTCCTTCATCCACAGTCAGTCGACCCCACTAACATATTGTTTATTGCAGGTACTGTTGCAGAGATCGCACCAAAGCCAAAGCTAGTGGAAGGAGAAGAGAATCCTTTTCTTCCTCCTCCTGTCGACCTGGACAAAATCCCGTTGGTTGATAAAGATAGATAGATCACAGATACCATTTGTGACATTGATTTTTCATACCTCCAGTCATGGCTCCGGGAGGTGATCTTGGACCAGAGCGATGAAATTGGACTCTAGGAGTCCAATTTTCCCTTGTACCTTTTCCCCCAGATACATCACTTCCCTGAATTCGCGCTGAAATGACAAGCTCACTATATCCCCGACTAGAGGGACATCGTCTCTTCATCTGGAGACGTCCTCTTCTTCATCACTCCCGAAGACATTGACCAGATGATGAAAATTCCCCGTGCTGAATCTACATCCCCGTTCAATTTAGAAATCCTCACTGAGTTATATCAGAAAATGACCTTTCCCCAGAGAGCTTAGATATTCGAGCTTTTCCTCCCCACTTCCGCTCAATTCCCTTCCACAAATCCCCCTTACCCATCATCCATGTTCTCCACCAAGGGAAACCAAATCATTTCTTCCCTCTGTGCCCTGCTAGGTTACTATTCCGACCAATGGGTAGATGAGCCCATCCTAGGTTTTCTATCCATTTTCTCAAATGATGAAAATCCCACAACACAATTCAATTACAGCACCTTCTTGGCCGACAATATTCACGAACAGTTCATGAATTTTGGCACAGAGGGCATGTTCAGATATTATTCTATACTGGCGTACATGTTCATTTACTTTCAAGATGTCAAATTCAGTTTCTCCATGTAGAAGATGGACGCAGACGGAAGGCCCCAGCCAGTCACATCCTAGACTTCCCTTCTGAAGCATAACTCCACAGAGTATAGCTTCAAGGTTTTCATTGATATTTTCTATCACCCGGTGGTAAGCATGTTGAGCGACAGGATTGAGCCATGAATAAATGACGAGGTCCAGAGAATTTTACATCTTTCGGACAATGCAAAGACAGGAGACTGGTACATGTATCAAAACCACACTGAGATTAGAGTTTTCGGGTGCGAGTTGGCACCCTACCAGCTGCCAAAGTACGTGTCGGTAAGAATCTTTGCATTAGAGTATATTAGACATATTATGAATTCAGATGACATTCATTTCGTCTCATTGAAGAAAAAGCAGCAGCTGCGCATCAAAGGGTAGATAGGTTCTTTTATCTGCAACAGTCGTGGTGCCGGAGAAGAAGTTGATCAAATGCTGAAAGAGATGAAGTTTTTCCTAAGTTTCCCCTGGCACTATGATCCATGCGGGATCATTTCAGAAATGCGGGTGAGAAATAAGAATATCCCGTATGTGCATGAGTCCAAGCCTGAGATCGAAAAGTTTGCAAATCAAACAGTCTGGGTGCCTGACACCTTAGTCGAAATGGAACAGCAAGTTGAAGTGGAACAACAGGCACCCTCAACAAGTGTGCCACCCACTACCACACATAAGGTCCCCAAGGAAAATAGGCCTCGAAAAGAGTCGTCTCCACCTGTAACAGAGGTGTCATCAGAGGAATTCCAGATGCACGCCAAGAGGCCAAAGACAGTTTCAATGCCTGGCACGACAGTAGAACAAGAGGTCCCGCCTACCGCAGTAACTACCCCAGTGATCAAGACGGGCATTCTACCTTTTGGTTCGAGCCATCATAAGGTAATCACAGCAGCAATACCGAAGAAATCCACAGATTCTCCCCTGGATACTCAGCCAAGCAAAACTGGGCCCAAGTTGGGCATTTTCGAGAAGTACGAATTGATCAAGAAGAAGAACCAGACCCTCACTAGCAGTACTTATGCCCAGTTTTGGAAGCAGTCATCCACCTCTCAGCATAGGCTTCTTTCAGCATTTGACACAGAAAAGGGTAGGATGCACATGGCCTACCTCCAAGCACAGGTACCGGATCCCAAGGTTATTTCAGACTACAAGAGGGCCACTTTCGAATTCCAAGTGAAAGACATGCACCCATCAGATCAGATGGATCTGCACAAACAAATAGGGGAGATGGTTTTCCACACATTGGCACATGCTTCAGCCTCAGCAGCTAAATTTCAGGTATCTCTTAACAATGCTCAAACACAGCTTAAGCTGGAAAAGATATCATCTTTTGCGAAAGACAACAGAATCAAGACGTTGGAGGAGCTGGTCCTCAAGATCGGTTATGATCCTGCAAACGTCAAAGCAGCAGAAGAGATGATAAAGAAAAAGAATGCAGACATCGCATCCTTAAGAAAACAACTGAAACTCTTGCCCATAGAGGACTCACAGGCGAAGGGGATAGCAGAGAAAGAAGGTGAGAAGGATGAGATGTTAAAGTTGCTCATGGAGCAGAATGCTCAGCTCAAGGAAATGGAAGCTGAGATGGAAAGATTATTGAAAGAGAAAGAACAGATGAAGCCGATGGAAGGCATTCCATTGAGTGCTATCCCCATTGTCGGATTGAGCACAACATCAGTTACAAAAATTCTATCAGCAACAACAGTGACATCACAGGAGGGAACAACTGATCTCACTAAATCTCTAGAAAAGATGAACCTACAAGAGACTGAAATCAACAGGCTTAAGAAAGAAATCGAGAATCTCCAGGAACTCAAAACTTCTTTCCAGTCCAGTCTCTCCAAAGAGAAAAAGGTAACTGAGCAGCTAAGGAAAGAACTACAACAACTCCAAACATAAACAGTGGCAGGGAAGACTTTGGTTGAGGTCAAAGAGAATGTATGGAAAGACATCACCAAGTCCATAAATGAAATCTGGCCCATGATCTAAATCATGTTTGAACAAAATGAGTTGCTCCAGAGGAGCAAACAGGCCATTGAGAAAATCGGAGTGGAATTGGGAGACATGCCAACACAAGCAAATGAGATCATCAGGTTCCTGAATTCCAAGACCAGAGAGGAACTAGAAGAACTAAATATCGAGGACAAAACAGAGACCATACTCGAAGTAAAAAGGGTCTTAACCAAGAGAATTCTAATGCTTCAGCTCGAGGAAAAAGTTCAAGTCATGGATCAAGGAGTACAGAAGTTATTCAATAAGATCAACGCTCTCCAAAAGAAAGGCCTACCTGGTCTGAAGGTCATTAATGACAAACTAATGACACTCTCGGATTACAAGAAGAGATTGGCTGAAGTGTCTAAAGACAGTTCAAGGTTTGTAGGCATACAAGGGAGCATCACTGGCAAAGCATTCATGGATGCCTTGCAGTTGGACATTAGTATCCAACACGAGATTCGATACATATTCCTCATAAAGCCCACATTCGCTAAGTATACGGACATGGATGAGGTGTATCGGAGACTACTCAAAGTCACAGTACCAAGTCATCTTAGATGGGAAGAACTCTGTGATCTTATCGATTAGCAGATGAGTTGTCTAGGTCCAGTCACCTGTCCAGTCAAAAGAGGTTACATGGGAACCTCGCCAACGTCTTACCCCAGAAATTCCGCATGCAGTTGTACCGAGTCATCAAGCAGTTTTGATTAGTTAAATCAGTTAGGCTAAAAATAGAATAAGCACGTCCTGATCAGTTATGACAAGAACGTTTGTAATTTGAACTACAAATACTTCACCTTTCAAAGTATTGAGGGTTGTTGATCTTCACACCCTAGCGCTACCAGACTGTAACCATTTTTGAAGAGATCTGCCATTAATAAAGAGGAAGCCCTTTTACAGGATTCTTGCGTGTACTCACTGGTGACGTTTTTCTCTAAGTTGAATGTTTTTCTTGCTTTGTGATTATATTGTTTTCTGAAACTAATCTTTAAAAGTAACGTATGTTGCAGGATTTATCTTAGATACCCTGTTTCCGACTTTAAAGTTTTTAATATTTATCTTCTAAGGTTTTCAATTAAGGAATTCTTAACTGCTTCTTAGTTGAGTGATCTTTCTCATCTTTTCTTCTGTCCATCATTTAAAATTATTGAAGATCCAGTGAGTATATTATCTCTCCCTGTGGGATTTTTCCTTTACGTTTATGGTTTGTATCTCATATTGATTATAACACAGACCCCATATCCCAATGGAGGTGTAGACTGTCTCAACCAATTCATAAACACTTTTACAAAAAAGCCTACTTGTTCCTTTACCTAGCCTAATATCTAAATTAAAAACAAAGATAAATCATATAGAGAGATCCCTCTCTAAAGCTGGAAGGGCTAGATCCCAGCTTTAAAAGCGGTTGGATAAAGTTACCTTTGTAGATTCCTTCTTTTTCAACCTCTAGGAAATTTATAGAGTGCTAACAGTGCCATCTCACCCGAGATAGTCTTAATGGGTGGTTGCAAGACTCATGTGTTTGTAGCCTATGATTGAGTGAGAGATCTGATAACTGTGTAATGAGAGTACTACTTTAACTTATTAACATAATACACTGTTATTACGATTTATGAAGGAAATATAATGACTTGTTCATTTAGCTTAGCAATAGATACTGAAAGACAATAAAGACAGACATGTATAAAATCACATAGCACAGATATTACTGTGGTTCAACCCCCCTTGGGCTATGTTGACAAAGATTTGGCTCTCATCTCTTTTATTATAGTCATTCGATCACTATAGTGCCATGCACTTACAACTCTTCTCTATTGGGTAAGATCTATATGAGGCAGACTAGATCGCACCAGGATCCTCAACATTCGATCTAACCCTTAAGATCTACCCTCCTCTGTCCTTTCTAGCTCAACCTCTTACAAAATTAGGTCATACAACAAGATGTTACGTATTGACTCGCTACAACAATTATCTCTATAAAACACAACTTGTCTCTCTCTTTGAGACCTAGGTATCTCTATTTATATACTTTTGGCTCTTCAACCATTACAATACATTACAAAAACCCTAACCCTACCATCGTTAGGTGTTCCATGCATGCGCACGTGGTGATTTTCCTTCCATTTTTTACTTTCCTCGTGCATGCCTTCTTTCCCAAAATCACCTTTCTTTCCACCTTGACCTACTTCCAACAATGTGCCAAAGGTTTATGGTCATGTGCATGCAAAAGGGCCATGGGTTGGGGCCTAGCCCTGACCCTTTAATCCTCCAACCAAAATTTTGATTCAATTGAATTAAATAATTTAAACATTATGGTGTAATAACCACTATGGGAGGGCAGGTAGCCTGACCCTGCCGAATCTCTCCCCCACGCTTGGATGTCACGGGTTCGACTCCTATGTAGTCATTAAATTTTTTTACCACATCCAACCACTAGAGGGGTGTCACGTGGCAGCCCATGACTGGGCCATGTGGCACCATTACATTCTCCCATAACAATGACACATGTCAAAATATGATTCTCCCACATCTTCCAAAAACTTCCCTGTCAGCATGCCAACTCAACACTCTACCACATCACTATATAGTCGTATAGACTATATGGTCATCTTCCACGTCAACACTGTATGGACTATACAGACTGCATAGTCAACCAAATTTTTCTTGTTTGAGAAAACAAACAAAACATGATATCTTTCTCATACGATGTCCGTTTGAGCCCATTCAAGTTGTGTTGGGTTTGTAACAATGAGACCGACACACATGTCCATTTTGAAGCGATTATGAGAACTTTGATTTTTGAGCAAAATTTGATCCCCTGTATCAGTCTCATAGTGCACCTTAAGAACAAGAAAATCCCAAGAAAATTCTTCAAACATATCTTGTACTCTTCCATCCCAAAAATACACCCCAGCTCACCTCATATCACTTCTACATACCTCATACTTTATCTCTTACTTTTTCTCACTATAAATGTGCATAGACCATGTATTTATAGTAATTATATCCCCTCTTTAAGGGCCGACC
Organism: Picea engelmannii; assembly: GCA_009831015.1. NCBI lineage: Eukaryota > Viridiplantae > Streptophyta > Pinopsida > Pinales > Pinaceae > Picea > Picea engelmannii. The sequence continues at coordinate 459,839 of ML779516.1, read as the reverse complement.
TGTAAAGACTGGTCGAGGCAACCTAAATTTTGTGGTTGGGTTATCAGACGAAAAAATTCATATCTTTTGATTCCTAGGGAGTTAGAGGGAATGCCATATACTGTTGAAAAGGTATTGGAATAATATTTCAAACAATATAACTTTTTCTCCCATTTGAGCTAGGTATGTAGGGTAAAAATTCATTCAAATATATGGTATCCAAACTGATTCATAAATCCAAAAATAATGTTTTCAACAATATCCATCTTGCAATATTTATCTTGGACATCTTGTATGCTTGTAATATTGATCTTGGACATCTGTAGGCTCCCCCTATATTTGAAATCAATGAAAACAATATTTCCAACACAGTGGATCCATGTCTATCATAGAAAACCTTTCATGCAAAATGTCTTTGATTGCAACAATTTATGAGGATGAACTTCTTGTGATCAAAAGGTCATCAACATATATAACTATGATCAACAAGGAGTCTAAGGTTCTCAAAATGTATATATTTGTATCTGATTTACATCTAAAAAAATGTTGAGAAAACAAATAAGCATATGTCTTCGAATACCATGCTTTAGGAGCTTTCTTGAGGCCATAGTGTGACTTTTTCAGTCAACATACTAAGGATGATCTCTATATGAACCCTTGAGGATGCTCCATTTAAATATCCTATGAGATATCCCCATGAATAAATGAATTATTCACATCCATCTAGTGAAATTCCCACCCCCTATCTATAAAAATGTCAAGGGCTAGTCGAATGGAGTGCATCTTTTATACTGGAGAAAAGGACTCGTTATAGTCTATCATGTGGATCTACTGAAAACATTTGGTAACCATTCTTGCCTTATACCTTCTCACCTTTCCATATACTTCCTTCTTGGTCCTCTAGACCCATCTTCATCTGACAATCTTCCTTTATGAAGGAAGTGGAACCATATCCCAAGTTTGTTTGTTAAGAAGAGAGTTGTACTCCTCCTCAATAGTGGAATCCTAGAAGGAATTCCCTGCTACCTTTGCATAGGTACATGGGTATAAACTAGAACCATGTAGCAATGCATGGGAATCGTTGGTTCAGTAGTTACGAGTGCATGAGGAGGATCCTCAAAATGGGACCTCATCCACCTTTAATCTATTGGATCCCCCACAAGGTCACTTGTTTCCTGTAGGGTGGTTTATTCCCACTTGGGAATGTATTATGGCTCATCAATGACATGATCATCATCTTCTAAATTAGATTCAAAGATCAAACATGAACCATGATCTAAATGAGTGGACTCATTATATTTTATGTTTGGTGCAGGAGAAAGTGCATAGGTATCGCATGTGGCTCCAATGGTGCATGCAAGGGACTTTACTCAAAATGGACACTTCGCTCAATAATGAGCTTTTCTATTTAGGGATAAATCAACCATTAACCCTTTACACCATCAAGATATCCCAAGAATATGCATGTGCTACTCTCAATATCTATTGCTTTCCTCTTTTCACACTAGAACATTTGGGTCATTTTCCAACGACATGTTGGTAGTAGTTGTCACTTTATATTTTTGGGAGAACGACAAACATCACCCCCACCCCAAACATCGTTTCACATGACTTCACTATATCAACATTCTAGATATCATTGTTGCTTCCATGTTTCTAGCGGACACGTGTCACGTCTACTTTTACTGGCCAAGCCCAAAATTAACATCGCATAAGAGACAATGAAACGTCGTGCTTGAGATGCCACGGGATGTCGCAACAGAGACATTCAGGGTGTCATACATGCAAAGATGGAATGCCTCACATGAGATGCCATAGGGCATCATTGGTGCCATGTTTCTAGTGGACACGTTTCATGTTTACTTTCACTATCCAAGCCCACAATTAACGTCAGACAAGAGATGTTGGAACATCGCACATGAGATTCCATAGGGCGTTGCAGGACTGGTGCCAATATCTGACATTCACATTATATCACCGATGAGGGAAACATCGCAGAGAAATTTAGAAGTCCGACATCCTGTTAGTATTTAAAAATAAAATTAAAAAACATGTTTAACTTGTCTCGTTGTGTTCATTAGCTTATAATGATAGAATACCATTACTTCTATCTATGTAACTAGTGCTATTAGAAGCTATAGATACGGTATGGTATTCTATGGAATTTCCTTCTAAGTACAAACTTGTTGGGTATAGGAACAAGATAATTAGCCTGAGCTCAACCCGAACCCAACAAGTTATAATTCTTCATAGAATGAAAGGAGAGGGGCCAAACTCAATGCAACAAAGTGAGCCTTCAAGTGTTCAAAATAGACCATAAATCATGCTACCAATACAAGCAGGAAACAATTGTGCATAGGTATGGATAGAACCCATTCCTAACCTCTTGATAATTTGCATGCATAGGCCAATCGTGGGAGATCAAAGCCAAAGTGTCTAATGAGACTATGGTTTGGCTCATGAATCCAATGCAAATGATGAAGATTTTCTAGGTCCTATCAAGCAACCAACTGGGTCTAGCTTTGACCTTAGATTGGATCTAAGTTTCAACTATCTAACAAGGGTTTGTTGTTGTTTTAGGAAAACAAATTGTTTAGTGACTTCTTGTTGATTTGTTATGGTTGTATTTGCAATTTTAGGTGCTCTAGCATGTAGTTTTAGTAACCAAGAGTTAGCACATGCATACCAAAATAAATACAACACACCTAGATATCTTTACAGCTGAAAATAAGAAGATCTAAAAGACTAACACACATAAATTTGTACACGGGTACTTTTGGTCAACATGACCCTGGATAAAACCCCCCCAGGGAAAACCAATTTGGAATATATGTCTATACATGAGGAGAATAGATGGTGGAATTCAAAAAGTACAAAATATATATGAACTTGGTACAATAGCATCTTGTTCCAAGATGAAACACAAGTCCAAATGTAGCAGGTGCGCCCTAGGAAGGTGCACCCCTCATAAATGCTCCCAAATCCACTAAATCTGTTACAGATGCAAACTGTGATCTCTGAATGGAAACATCCTTCACAATAATATGGTATTGGTGTGTGGCCTCGCTCTAAAACTAATCCCATTGCAATCTGACAGGTGTAACACTTCCTCACTGTTGATGCGCCCTCCTCAACACTAGAAGCTCCTCAGTAAATAAACAAGGCTCCAAGCTAGATGCCTCTCTCCATGAAAGCATGTGCCCAAGCTAGCCTCACCTAGTGCTTCAAACCTCATCTCAAATCTCTCTTTCAAACTCTACAAGTGAGAAAATGAGTGAATGAGCTCTCCTTCACCCTTTGCGCCCCTCTTGAACCTCCATAAGGAAACCTAAGATATGGATGGATGAGATCATCCCATCTCCCATCTAATCAAAGGTTGAGATATCTCCAAACGAATCTCACTCAAAATCCCACTTTGGGTTAAGTTCCCTAAGTTCACTTTATGTCTCTAATTCACCCACAAAGTGAATTAATAGTCATTTTAGGCATAAATGACAAAATTTAACTTTTGACTCAAAAATCCTAAGTCAAAGTGAAATTAGACATAAAGTACAAGGAAAAAAGTACATAGTACTTTCCACATGTGTTTAGTAGAGTAAAAACACATGGGGAACACCTCCCAAGGTACATAATCTCAACACTCCCTTTTACCAAGGAAGGTGTTCCTCACCAAGCCCATATTGTGTCTGAAGCAGACATGTTTTCCCCTTGGCAGGGCCTTTGTGAGTATATTTGAAACCTGGTAGTCAGTTGATATACAATGCAACTGAAATGTGCCTCTCTGAACCCAATCATAGATGAAGTGATACCTAATATCAATATGCTTTGACCGATCATGAAACAATGGATTCTCAGAGAGTTTGATACAACTCTGATTATCATAGTGAATGACAGTCGGTGGCATCTCCTAACCAAATAATCCAACCAATATCTTACGAAGCCAAATGGCCTTGAAACTAGATTGACTGGCCACCATGTACTCCACATCGTTCGAACTTAAAGCAAGTGACTTCTACTTCCGGCTGAACCAGGAAACAAGTCCTGACCCCAAACCAAAGAAACACCCTGAGGTGATTTTTCTGTTAGTAGCACATCTTGCCTAGTCTGAGTCTGTGTAGCCAGCCAAACTAACTCCATATCCTCTGATATATTCTAGGACATAATCAACTGTCCCAACAATGTACCTCAAAATATGTTTTTCCCCAATCATGTGAACACTCCTCGGCTCTACCATATGTTTGCTGAGAGTGTTCACGGAAAAACAAATATATGGTCTGGTATTAACCAGATACATGAGTAACCGATCAAATTCCTGTAAATTGTGGCATCTACCAATTGGATATATGAAGCACTAAGCTTCTTCTAGCTGGTAATCATGGGTGTATACATGGGTCTGCAGTCTTCCATCTCAAATCTGCTCAAAATATCTGTTGCATACTTCCCCTACTTGAGAAATATGTGACCCTCCTCCTGCCATACCTCCATACCCAAAAAGTAATGCATAAATCCAATACCTCTCATCTCAAACTCTGATGCATGTACCATATTGTACTCATCTATGATATCCTTGGCTCCAGTGATGAAAAAGTCATAAACATATAAAATGAGAATGAGTGTGTCCTCACCTCTAATGATGTAATAGAGGTTAGGATCAACATCACTCTTCTCAAATCCCATCTGAAGCAAGTGTGTGTCTATACATGAATACCAAGCTCGAGGAGCTTGCTTCAGACCATAAAGTGCCTTTCTCAAAAGAAACACATGAGTCTCCCTCTCACTAACCTCAAACCCTTGTGGATGCTCTATGTACACCTCCTCATCAATAAATCCATTCAGTAATGTGGTATTCACATCCATCTGGTGAATGATCGAACCCATCTCTGCTGCTATGGAAATGGTACTCTTGATGGAGGTGTATATCAAACCTAGTGTGAATGTCTCATCATAATTAACTCCCTCAATCTGAGAGAAGCCTCACGCCACAAAATGGGCCTTTTGTTTCTCTATGCTTCCATGTGCAGCATAATTGGTTCTGTACAACCACCTGGAAGTCACAACTAACTTCCCCACTGGCCTCAGAACCACCTCCCAAACATCATTGTGCACAATGGGTTCATACTCCTCTACCTTGTCCTCTCTCCAGAACTGATGGTCCACTGCCTGTGAAAAAGTCTATGGTGCAGTATCCCTGATACTCATCACTAGTGTCAGATATGCTACAAATTTGACTAGAGGTCTGTTATCTCTGATCTAGATCTTGGGCTACCCTATATTCTCTCTGGCCTCCTTTAAGGTCTCTTGAAACCATCTAGGTCTCCTCTTCCCTGAAGTGGTCAACAATGAAGTATGGTCTCTTTTCCCAAGAGTGACTACCTTAGGACTCATCTCAACACTCTGAGAACCTAAAGTCAGTGCCCCCTTTGACTGAACATGCACTAACTGTGACCCTGAAGTTGTGCATGGTGACTTTGTCACTCCTGATACTGGTGTACCCGAAACCTAAGGTTGTTGTCCCTTTGAGACATCAATCGGTGCCTCTACATCATTCTCAGCTCTAACTCATGACTCAAGAGATCTCTAAAAGTCCCTATCCTCCTCAATTCTGACATCTCTTCTCACCACCACTCTCCTAAGTGGTGGAATGTAGATGCGATAGGCTTTGGACACCTCTGAATATCCAACTAGAATCCCATACTCGGCTATGGGGTCTAGATTTGTACTCCTCTCCAAGGGGACATGAGAAAAGTTCAAGCACCCAAAGATCCTGATGTGTTCGACATCGGGCCTCCTTCCAGTGAAGGCCTCGTCAAGAGCCATCTTCCCCAATATCTTGTGGGGGCTCCTGTTCTGTAGGCAAATTAAAGTAGCACTCACCTCTACCCATAAGTACAAAGGTAAACTCTGATCATGCAGCATGGATCTCATTGCACCGGTAATATCCCAGTTCTTCCTCTCAACCCCGTTCTGTTGGGGGTTGTATGGTACATTCATCTATCTTCTAATGCCATGTTGGGCACAAAAATATATGAAATTTCTGGAGGAACACTTGTTGTTATAACCCTAAATTTCACCTGACATGCATACCTGGCATCGTTCCATCTAACTTGCTATATTTACCAATCCATTATTGAACAACTCTTCTAAAAACCATCATGTTGAAGGTGTATGTGCCCTGCACCATTACTGCCTGCGTACACACGCTTGTTGAGCCACTATAGCCTGTGTACACTCATAGAATATCGCAAAATGTGGAAATTTGCATAGGATACTGGTTTTCGAGCCGTTACTTAACTATTTGACTGCCCATATCTAGTCACCCCAATCGTTAATATCCCTTTTGTCATATAAAAGAAGGGGTTAGGGTCCTATTGCAAGGGGAAGAATGAGAGAAAAAACTCTGCCCATTTTATCAATCCCCCTTTGCCCCAATTGCAAAGCCCGTACTATTTCCCTGAGAGAGAACTAAAGAGGAGAAGAATACATGGAAGAAGTTGGTGCATGGTGAAGAGGATCCTAGGACCAAGTTCAAGGAGAAGTGTCAGTCTCATGTTGTAAGCGACTTTAGTGAGATTAATATAAGGAAGTACTTTTTTTGTCCCACCAAATGACATCTTAAACTTATATGATTTGTTTACATTTCTTGTTTATGATGTTTAACCCAATAATCCATATGTAGAATGCATGCTTGTAGTTTCTTGTTTGTCTTTTGGTGAATGTAGGTCAGCCTTAGGAGGATATTTGTAGTTAGGAAACAACCAAGTGCAAAGGGATCGACACTAGATGCGGATTTTAAGGTAGGCCTACCAAATCCCTCTCTCTTGTCTTTTATGTATGATTGTGGGGTAATGTTGGGATAGTGATAAAAAGTAGGAGAATTTAGACAGTTAGCTCTACCTACACTTTAGACCCTTTGTGTAGTCTGTAGAGGGGTTTCCCCCCTATAGCAGAATTGGTGACCGTACTGGGTATGCCTCTAGGTTCTTTGGGGATATTTCTTTTTGGGTACTTTGAATCAGTTTATTCACTGCTTTCTAACTTTTTGTAAGATTTTGTGTCTTTAAGGGATGCTAGTCTTCCATACCAGTACTCCCTGCCTGTGTTGGACTATTGTTTTTTCATTTTTTTGAGGAGTTACAGAGGTGTACGTTGATTGTAGTGAGCCTGCACGTGTGCATACACACCCTGCCCTTGGACAACCCCCGTACGTACGATGGTTGTTGAAGTGTTAGTAGCGTGCCTGTTGAGAATTTTTTTGTAAAAAGAAGAGGCAGCCATCCTCTTCCCTATCAGGAGTCACACTCCTTAGGGGTTTTATTGATCTAGTACTGGTCTCTGTTATAGTAGTCTGTAGCCTAGGTTTGACTTCAGTATAGCTTTCTTTTGACAAAAGATTTCTTGTTTTTTCTTTGAATAGGGTTTTTAGACAATTTGGTGAGTATTCTTTGATCTACCTTCTTGGTATTGTCAGTGACTCCCTGCGATCTGTGATTGGTCCAAAATCCATTTATTGGTCTTGTCCTGTCGTCATTTTCCCCTTTTTTTCTTTGGAATAAAAGAGAAGAATTCATTTTCAAATTTCTTGTTTTGAAGCAAAAAACAATAAAAAAAAATCTTCTATTAGATTGTTTGGTAAAGTAGTTTAGTCGAGTTGTTTTGTTTACTAAGGAAAAATAAATATTTCTTGAGTTCTTTACTTGAATGCTTAGGAAATTAAGTAGCTTGTACTCAAGTGAAATCTTGTTTCAAGTGTTTCTTTTCAAAGATCTGGGAAAAGTAGTTACGAAAAGTTTGGTGAAAGAGTTTAAATTGGAAAATCTTTTGTGAAGAAGAAGTAGTTTTGTTTCCAATTTCATCTTATGCTCTTCTCTTTCGTCTCTTAAAATAAAATCACTGGTTTCATGTCCATTCTTTTTTACTTAAGAAAACCACTAAAATTAACGCTTAATTAAAAATATTAGACTTTGCGTTTGTAGAGTCCATCAATGCAGTCTAGGCTAGAGCCTTGAGTTAGGATTGGAAAGGAAACTCTTCAAGGCTACAAAAACAAACATAAGATTATGAGCTAGGGAGTGCTTGAAAGTCTAGTAACCTTGAAATTTATCCAGGACCCCCATCTAACACAGGGGATAAACATGAGCTCACGTGCAGAAAGCTAGCGGAGATAACCCCTCCAAAGCCGAACCAAGCGTAGTGGGGAACGCATATAGAGGGATTATCTTGGGATTCCGTTGATCACATTTTCTAGAGAGGTTCATGGCTCTTGAATCCATTCGAGGTCCTCAGTCATATTTCATAACACTTGATTTTGATACCCTTGATAGGTTTCAGGCTTGATACCCTGCTCATTGCGGTCCACCTGACTATCGACTGTACCCGCCTGGTGACTGTTCACGGGCTGGAAACCTAGTTTCCTTTATCTTAGTGACTTACACAGGTGACTGCAGTGGTATACAGCGGTACCTAGGGAGGATATTAGGCCTTGATTTGTAGAGTATACCTAGTTTCACTTGCACCGGTAAGTTACTCTAGTGTTGGTTGTTGTAACTATTTTTCTAACTAGCTAGTGATATGCTTGTCTTACCTCATAGGAAATTTTTCTAGTGTGTGTTGGTTTTTAAAATGATTATAGAAATCCCTAGTGTGTCATTGATATTCTCTCAGAGTGGAGGATCAGGAGCTCCACCAGTCATGAAGGCTTTTGGGCCTTTCGTTGGTTGATCTCGAGCCACCCCCGCCACCGCTAAGGAGAAAACTAGACCAGCAAGGGTATTTTGAGGCGATCGAGTTACAAGAAACTATGCCCAAATAATCTCTGAGAGGAGAACATTTGATTTTGGAGGAACCAATCATTTCTGGCCTCGGAGCACAAGCTCTTGGTCCATATAACCATCCAATCACTGATCTATCGGGGCCCATCGTTGTACAGGTTCAACCTTACAAGTGTCAGGTAGTGTCACAAGCAACGATGGAAACAAATGCTGCTACTTCTTCAGGGAATACTCATATTTCCTCTACGACTATCACTACAGGGGGTGTTCCGTCTCCTAACCAACCTTCATCGGTCTGGACCACTATGGTATCGACTGCCTCTACCTCGAGAAATGGTTTGATTATGTCTATGGCAATGATCACTGCTCCGTTCACCTAGAGTGTGATAGGCCCTTTGTTCTCATACGAGATGCCTAGCTTCAATATGAGAACTGTCCTTTCCCACTCCAATCTATAGAATTTAGATCTCAGGGCAGGGATCTCCAACGCTCCTCTGTAAGGATCCATGGGGGGAACTTCAACTCCCTATAATGATTTCCCTTATGGAGGGGGTCATATACCTCCTTCGTCTCCTTTGATCAGCGATGCCCACCAACACTCCGTCGGGCCAAAAGTAAACTATAGTTCGTTTGGAGTAGGTAGTCAAAGAATTCCTACTTATAGCATGTCGGTGGGCTCAACACCATTCTCTTTGTTCGACGCATTTGGTAACAACGATTTTTCGTCAGCTGTCATCTCAGCCGGGGGAAAACCTAGTTATGGAAAACAACATCATGTACAGGGTATTATTCCTGCTCGGAGGAGAAATTAGGAATTCCTTCCTCACAAGGACCTTGGAATCCATGGAAAGGATAAGTTCCCTTGTCAGGGATGCCGACATGGGGAAACCCCTTTCATAGCCAATGGAACCTCGAGCAAGGCTCAACACCTATGCACGTCGGATCGACAAGGGGAAACCCTTCCGAAAATCCTTGGAATGCGACACAAGCTCAACCCTTTACGTCCTATTATGGTAGTCAGTCGATGACATGTCAACAAGCGTAGAATCTGTATGTTGGTCACGACCATGGTTATTACTAGAACCCTGGAAAACAACCTAGCTTTTCCTTTCAACTTGGTTCCAACCAAACTCCAAGCTCCTTTTCCTTGGTTACAATCAACAACCCAAATTATTGTTTTTGGAAACTCTGCACTTACCAGACATGACAAGGTTATTAAACGACCCCATCTGTCACGATCCGTGTTGGCCCCCTATGCTAACCAAGTTGCCTTTGGACATCCCAAAGTTTGAGGCCAAGCATAACGAAGACCCAGATGATCATGTGACTACCTTCCACTTATGGTGCTCGTCCAATTATTTGAGAGACAACTCTGTCCAATTTCATTTGTTTCAACGCACTCTCATCGAGAGTTCAGTGAAATGGTACATCGAGTTTGACCACTCAAGATACTCTTCCTTCGGTGAATTGGAAATGGATTTCTTAAACCATTTCCAATTACCTGTGAGATATGATGTCGGCACCAAATTAATGGACAACTTTGAGCAGACAAAAGAAGACCATATCTCAGATCACATTCGAGAATCAAGATGCTAGAAGAGTTCGATAAAAGTGCCAGTCCCACCAGCATTCATGCTTGAGTGGTTCCTTAATTTTTTGGTACCTTAGTTATCTAAAGATGTCGCAACCTCGGGGGTCTTTTCAGAGAAATAAGTGATAATGAGAGTGCAACAACTAGAACTGATTTACTCTCAGTCTGGTTTACTTTACGAAGTTTTTCCAGATGCACCACGGTTGATACTTGACAAGGGAAGACAAAGATCTGGACCACATGCCAATGGTATTGTAGGTTCAGCACAAACGAATCCCACTGATCAGTTGTCGAATAAATTACAAGAATTGTCAATAGAGTAGAAAACGGCCAGCCAGACCATTGGTTCAGCTACTCCCCCTACTCAAATGTCGGATGTACACACTGTGCAATCAGAAAACCCAAAGGCCACCCAGTAGCCTGATGGAAATAAGAGATGGGATAAGAAACCTACCAATAATGTTGGCAAGGGCAACACTGAAAAGAAGAATTCAAAGTATCTGTGTAATATTTGCAAGGAATACCATATAACTCACTAGTTCCCTCGGTTTGCGGAGACCTAGAAGTTATTCTCACAGCAGCCACCTGTCGTTTTAATGAATCCATTAACGCATGGGAAAATTTTATCTCAAGCCTCTTCAAGCATGGAAGGGGCCAGTCAGGGACCCCCTCCATCTTCAAGTAATCCTGCATCCACGAATGTGTATATGATGAAAGGTAGTGTTGACATAATGACTAGGACATGCGACTATAAAATGACAAACACCTCTAAGAAGGTTAAAGAATCCGAAAACCCATGTCTTCCTCTCCAGATTGGGAAGACGTTGGGTGAAACAATGACACACATCCCCAAAGTTGTGTTCAATAAATCTTCCCACAAACCAAATGCAAGGGCTTCCCAGAACTACTCTATGGTGGAGTATTTGTCACAAACCCCTTGTGCAATGTCTACCTTGGAAGTCCTGCATAGTTTCCCTTCCCAGATAAAGGCTCTGTTAGCTATGTTAGGATCGGCTAAGACTTGTAATCTGGGAATGATCATGCTTGATATGACCGACTTAAAACCTCGTCTTCCTTACCACGTAGCTTTTCATATAGTAGTCGATTACACCACGAAAACTTTTACTCGTAACAATTTTCAAACAGTGGTTGATGAGGGTGCCTCGACATGCATGATGTCTTTGGTGTGTTGGAAGGCCATTGGCCAACCTGTTTTGTCTCTATCACTTACTCTTCTTACTTCTTTCGATGGTCGTTCATTCTGACCACATGGAATCATCCCCTCTTTCCCCATGTAGTTAAGGGGGAAGACCATGTGTGTTGAGGTTGAAGTGGTCAATGCGTCTCTTGAATACAATCTCTTGTTAGGAAGGATTTGGACCTACTCTATGCAAGCAGTGGTCATGACAGTTTTTTGAGTCTTGTTGTTTCCACATGAGGGTTGAATCGTGACCATTAATCAGTTATCCTTCTCTCGTCCTGACCCTTCATGGGGGGTATCTACGGTCCCCATGATTTATAACCCTCAACCCGACATCATCAACGTAGGGGTTGGTTTGTGCCCACCTTTTATGGGTACTTTGGATTACCCACCTCTGATTGGTAATGTCCATTACATGTCGGTTGTCCCCGACCAACCTAGGGATGAAATCTTTCAAATCTCTTCGTTTCACATGACTTACTTTAACGATCTATGGAATCTTCCTTCCCTATCATCCATGATGGAAAGGATAGGGAACCATGGAATGGCCATGCCTTTGTCCACAAAAAAAGTTGCGTACTCTATAGTTCAGCAAGCTTCCGCTGACCCTTATTCGACTCCCACAGAGAAGTTGGATCCGGTTCTCAAGCCTACATGGGCTCAAGGTTCCCTCGCCGATACTGATTCTTTAGACTTAGTATTTGCCTCAGATGAGGTGATTATTGAGGCAATGACTAGTCCGGATAGACCTTGAGATGATATTCATCACTGATCTTACCTCCTCCCATAGTTAAGAAGAATTGAAGCAGGTGAATTCACTCTGACTATGACTGGAGATAAGGCTTGTCCTATTAATCCTTTGGCTATGCACATTGTTTATGCTAAAGGAAATATGGAAAACATTGTTCAAACGATACCTATCGATATCTCCAGAATCCCTGGCATCATGGAGAATATATTTGTCAGAGCGAACTCCTCCCCTGAGGAGATTCAAATCTACACAGATTTATTTAAAGAATTATGCAATGTGTTTTCTTGGTCTTATGAGGAAATTCAAGGCATAGATCAAAGAATCGTTGAACACGAAATCATGACATATCCTGATGCTAAGCCGGTCCAGCAGAAGCTTCATCCAGTCAATCCTAGGAAAGCAACAACTATTAAGGTTGAAATAGAGAAACTACTCCAAGATGGTTTCATATACCCCGTCCAATTGACTCAAAGGGTGTCAAATCCCATTCCAGTCAACAAAAAATAGGGTATGATTCGCGTATGTATGGACTTCCATGATTTGAACAAGGCCTATGCAAAAGAAAATTTCCCCGTGCCATTTATTGACCAAATAGTTGATGAATGTGCAGATTGTGAATCCTTTTCTTTCATGGATGGTTTTTTGGGATACAATTAGATACAGATCAAGCCTGTAGACCAACACAAAACCACTTTCATTTTTCCATGGGGTACATTCACTTATCGAAAGATGCCTTTTGGTCTAAAAAATGTTGGAGCTATGTTTCAGTGGGCCATGCATTTTTCTTTCCATGACCACAAACACATAGTCAAGGCTTATCTCGATGATTTAGCGTCATGATATCGCAAGAGAGTTGATCATCCCGCACACCTTCAACTTATCTTTGAGTGATGTCGCTACTACGGGATCTGCTTCAATACAAAAAAGTGCAGTTTTTGCGTCACATCGGGTCATCTGCTAGGTTTTATAGTTTTGACAATAGGGATCATGGTCGATCCTCTAAAGGTTGAGGTGATAGTTCAGTTGCCTCCCCTATGCACAATCCCTCATCTTCAGAGTCTACAGGGAAAAGAAAAATTTTTATGACATTCATCACGAACTATGCCGAGATCACAAAGGGTTTTATGCATTTACTAAATAAGGACATTCCTTTTCATTGGGACGAAGCCACTCAACTCTCTTTCGAAGTGTTGAAACTCACCCTCACATCCACCCCTTTGCTTCGGCCACCCAATTATAATAAAGATTTATTATTGTACTTGGCTACTACGGAGTTGACCATCGGTATGGTCTTGGTTCAGGAGGATGATTTTCTTCCAGAATATGTGATTTATTACCTAAGCCAAGGTTTGGTTAGACCAAAATTCAATTATTCCCACATTGAAAAACTTGCATTGGCAACAGTTCATGCTGTCCAATGGTTCTATCATTACATCTTGTTTCGCAAGACCACCATCATTGTCATTGTGAATCTATTTCAACATGTGATAACATGATGTGTAATTGGAAGAAATATCAGTATATGGATATTTATCCTCCAGGAATTCGACTTGGATTTTATTTTGGTGAAATCCAAAAAGTCGTTGGTCTTTGCGAAACTCATTTCGAAACTTTTGGTTGAATCTGGTGATGTTATACCTGAAGAGTCTCCTATCAAAGGAGAAATGTTTTTGATCATGTTTTCGGACCCCTGGTATGCATATATACTAGTCTATCTCTAGACTTTGAAGTGCCCTACCTCTTCTTCTTGTGATGAGCGTCGTCGTATAAACCATCAGGCCAAAACATATCGCATACTCGAGGAAACTTTGTATCGTCAAGGTGTAGATTTCATCCTTCGCCGGTGTCTCACCCATGAAGAAGTGGAAATCATGATTAACGAATTTCACACTGGAGAATGTGGCGTTCATTTGTCTGCATTGGAAATATCCCAAAAGATTCTACGAGCCGGTTACTTTTGGCTGACATTAATCAAATATTATGTTGAATCAGTCAAGAAGTGCCACCCGTGTCAGATCTTCTCTCAGAAGAGGGCACACCCCGCTCCCATGTTTCTCGTCATCATAGTTGGTCCCTTTACTAAGTGGGTGATTTATTACGTTACATGCAACCCTCGTTTCACAAGGGGCACCATTATATCATCATAGCAGCAGACTACTTCACGAAGTGGGTCGAAGCTATGCCAATGTTTAAAGATGATGGCAAGACCACAACTCTCGTTTTGTTTAACCAAATAATAGCAAGGTTCGACATCCCGAGAGAGATTGTCACTGACCATGGCAGTCACTTTCAGAACAAAATTATGTTTGAGCTAAGATTAAAGCTCAGGTTGAGGCAAGAAAATTCATCACCCTACTACCCACAAGAGAATGGTCAGGTGGAAGTTGTGAATAAATCCCTTAAGAATATCTTACAGTGAACGATCAATTTAGCTAGGTCAAATTGGCATTTGATGTTGTACTCAACATTATGGGCCTACCGAACATCTGTTAATACTGCAACTGATTTCTCACCTTTTCAACTCATTTACGGGCTAGGAGAAGACTTGCCTATAGAGTGCCATATCCCCTCTCTAAAGTTGGCAGTACAGTTATTGCCAGACACTTCACTACTTGAAGAGAGTTTATTATATCTTGAGTAGCTCGATGAGCAGTGTCGAGATGTAGCCTTGGATAACGAGGCTCACAAACATAAATTCAAGTGTTAGTATGATCATTCTATTCATCCTTAGATTTTCTCTAAAGGCGACCTTGTCTTAGTCTATGACCAAGATAAGGACCCTTTGGGGGCAGGCAAGTTCAAACCCATGTGGTTTAGACCTTTCATCATGAAGGAGGTTATAAAGAAGGGCGCTTATCGTCTAGTGGATTTTGAGAGAAATGCTTTGGCGGATCCTACAAATGGGCTCTACCTCAAGAAGTATTACCCGTAGGTGGGTTGCCTTGGGTGACTTCTTGTAATATATGTATATTCCTATCCATTCTCTTTTTAGTTTTTCATATTTTTTTTATGGACGTGTCCTTTTGTATGTCATATTTTTCACTGTGGAAGATGTCAAGTGAGACAAAGGTGTTCGTTGGGTTCGCGAACGGCGCTATCCAGCACACTCAGAGGCTTGCTTCCACAACTTGGGTGATTTTCACACCTCAGGGCCAATTTCTATCTTCAGGAGGTATCTGTTTAGGTGACGCCACAAACAATGTCACTGAATACAGTGCAGTCTTAGAGTTTCTTCATGATTCTCTGTCGCATGATATCTCTCACCTCCGGGTCTACTTAGATGCTCAACTGGTTGTGTCTTAGTTAAATGGGGTTTACTGCGTTTACGATCCTACACTACACCGCCGGTTCCTAAGGGTACGTCTCTTAGAACAAAGTTTTGATTACATTATGTATATCCATGTTCCTAAAAGATTGAATCAAATCATAGATAATCTAGCTAATCATGTATTAGATTGGCATATTGCACACATGTAAGAAAAATCACACACAAGCACATGTAAATACATTTGTAAAATAGATGTAATCCATAACACATAAAAAAGATGAAAAAGATCCATATATATATCAAAAAATATCAGAGTACATGAGTGGGCGCAAGCGCCTCAAAAATATGTTGAGTCAGAGTCATAGGGCTTATGTCCTCAAAAATATACAACAGGTTCTCTCAGAACGTAATTAGTCTAGCCTAGCTAAGGTCGGGGCCTGTTGGCCTTGACGTAGTGAACAACAACGTTCTCCAAACACTGAAAAAGATGGACCTAGGTCTGTGGCACCCCAACTATGTGAGGTTTCATCGATGGTGGGAGATCCTCGATCTCCACCATAGGGACTGTACGAGTGAGAGTGGTAAGGTTCCTCTCTAACCATCTCAATACTTTCTCAGCCTCTCCGGCTAGAGGCCCCCCTGCTACTATTGCTAGTCCGACGGCTCCAGTTGGTCCTGCCTCTGGTCGATGACATCGCCTAGTACTTGAGAAGTCTGTTGGATGCACTGGTCCCACATCTGTACATAACAGATACGTAAGTGTCAGATATTATGGTATAAAAAGAAATGGTATATATGAAAAGACATAAAAATTAAATAACTTTGAAAAGAAAACTTACCCATCTCTCCTCACTTCGCTCTGGGAGGTACAAGCATGTCAGGATCTATGGAAAAATTAATCTTGGCATAGGGGTAGTCCTCTATTGTCAAAATCTATCGTGACCACCAGTCAAAAAAGTGGTCATCAAAGGTCTCAATGGTCCTGCCCCCACCCTGTCATGGCAACAAGGCCTCCCATCTACATAGCGTTGGGAGTGTGGCCTTGTGCCCTTGTATAGTCTCTCGAGGACTAAGGCTGGGTACCTTCTCAAAGAAAAAGGAGCACAAAACAGTCCCAAGCCTGAATTTATGGTGCTCTTGTATCCAACACCCTGTCAACTGTCTCTTCATGCAATCCATCATGGTGGTACTCTAGTCGAAAATCTGTGCATTTAAGCATTACACCGCACAATGCATGTGTTCCTAAGAAGCCTAATGTAAAGTTGTGGATCCAATGATCCTCCCAATAAGTAAAACTATCACTTTGAGTGATAGGTTGCTGGTCTTATGAATAGGCACCTCAAAACCTACTTTCTCGGTACCAGCCTTGCAATGGAGTCCAATTAACTCCTCGATGTTGTGTGGCCCAGGGGAAAAAGTGCACAAGTTGACTAGATCCCCTCTCCTCGAGAGACCAGTCAAAAAGTAAATATCCTTAGTCATTGGAGTCAAACACTTCCCCTCAATCACGAATGCCTCTGCGTTAGGATACCAGTAATCTATCAATGCATTTAGAAACCTGGGTTGTGCCCTCATAAACGAACACTAAAAGAACTTTAGAAACCCGCATTGTGGCAAAAAAATGATAGCATCAGGGTCCTCGAAGACCAAAAAATAAATTTCCTCATGCTCCCTCTCTCTCCAATGCACATACATCCTGCAAACACAAATAAATGGAGAGTTAACTCTTGCATTCCCTTGTTTTTCCCACTTATTGAGGGTGTAGGCGGGTTTTCTTGGGGACAGTCACATGTAAATGTGGGAAGATTATCCTATGCCCGTGTGTACACACGGGTTGTGCTTAGACAACCTACATACATGTAGGGCCGACCTCTTTAAAGGTCATCACTCCCCCAAAAAACCAAAAGAAATGAAAAAATGGAAGATGGAAATGCAGGGGAGGTTAGTATGTACTTACTTGGTCCAAACGAAAGTTCGTTTCATCCACTGAAGCTCCCAGAATCAACTATTTTGGCAAAGGGGTGTTTTTTGACTTTTGGTCAATTCTCAAATTACAATGGTGATAATGAGCTTCCAACTTTCTATTTATAAACGTTTTGGCCCCTTTTTGTCATTTTTGGACCCTTTTGCCATTTTTTCTAGCTTGAAAATTGTTTAGTATGGTTCTTGAGTTTCTTAGTGGATGTTACGACAAGTGTTACTTTGGGTCTTCGGAAGTTTTTTGAGAGTTGGGTCGATTTTAAAGGTCTTTTGGTAAAAATTCAATTTTCCAACTTTGTGCATGTAAGATAGGATTCCACCTCCACTTGTTGCACATCGTTGTCTTTTTCGCTTTGCCATAAGATAGATCCCACCGAATTGCGACATGGAACCTTGACTTTTTCTCTAGAAGTGTCATAATTTAGTGGTAGAGCCTACCTGTACATGGATGCCCTAGGTAGATCCTAGTTGCTTTTTGGTGTCCATGCCGTCACTAATGACTATAGGTTCGAGATTCCTTATTAGTTTTTCTTGATTACGAGTATGAGCCTAATTTGCATTGATTCATTATCACTCTTGACCTCACCCTTGGGACTCCCAAAACACAACGGGTCTTCTTTTAATCCCTTTTCAGACCCTCTAAACATGAAAATATTTTCAAACAACCTTTTTTCCCTTCACGCTCACTAAACTAAAATTTGAAGGCACGTCTATACGGTGGTAGTTTACCCCTTTTTCGGTCCAAATGGTCAAAAGTACAAACAAAGGTATACTCTAGGAGCCTCGATTTTCTAGAAGAGTATTCTCAGGTATAGATTTAACCCTTTTTCGGGCCTCAGGGACTAAACTTACGAAAAAGGAACCCCCCACAGATTCCATAGTTAAGCTCGTTTCAGACTCCCTAAAATTGAAAATATAGCTGAGTGATCTTGTTTCTTCACACTTGTTAAATTGGCCAAGAAGAACACCCCTCACAGAGTCCATAGTTAAGCTCTTTTCAGACTCCTTAAAAATGAAAAGATTGTCGAGTGATATTGTCTTTGTCACACTCGTTAAAATAATTTTGAATAGACGTCTGTTCGGTGCTAGTTTACCCCTTTTTTCGAACCGACTAGACTACCTTTGAAAAAGGTACCCCAGTGGAGTCTCCTTTTATGTTTTTTTAGACTCTCTAAAAATGAAAAACCGTCGAGATTACCTTCTCTTGTCTCGTTAAAATCGTATCGAAGAATGTTATCATTGTGTCTTATTAATCACATTTGCATTCCTACGTCTTTGGCCTAATGCTGGCTCCATGTTTCTCTCAACTGAACCATCTAAAGCATGCCTCATACGTAAGCTTTGTAGAAATTTGCCTTTGCATCTTGACACCTTGACCCATGGAGGATTTTTCCCGAGTGTCCTTTTCCTGTATAAGTCCCCTTTCTCTGAGCATCAATGTGTTCCTTGCACTTGGAACTAGTATGTCTGCGACATTCGATCCTCCTTTGTAACGTAGCATTCTTTATTCTTTTTCAAAACTTTCCACAATTATTGAAAAAGACAAAAAAATCAAATATACCCCAAAAAGAGGAAGGGAAAAGTATTTTCTTTTTCTTGACAGCACAATGAGTCTCCCTTGGAAAAAGCACATCCTTTTGTTTGTTCGCCAAGCTCTAGGATTTAATATGACCTTAGGATGATGTTCTCTCTACATAGATTTGTGTCCTCCTCCATTTGGTTACCCTTCTAAACATTTGGAGAGTTCGCGTTGCCTCCTGCCTCATGAACTTGTGTCAATTCCATGCTCCCTGAGTCTCATCTTTTGTCGTGATTTTGTTCAAGGGAAGTCTTACTAAACTTGAGTCATCCCTTCTAAAGTTTGTCTCTTGTCCTCATGCCTGACCATCCCAAAATACCAATAAAGTTGGTACATGGTGAAGAGGAGCCCAATACGTGGAAACAGTTGGTGCATGGTGAAGAGGAGCCCAAGACCAAGTTCAAGGAACAGTGTCGGTCCCATGTTGTAAGCGATTTTAGTGAGATTAATATAAAGAAGTACTTTTTCCATCCCACCAAATGATGTCTTAAACTTATATGATTTGTTTATATTTCTTGTTTATGATGTTTAACCTAATAATCCATATGTAGAATGCATACTTGTAGTTTCTTGTTTGTCTTTTGGTGAATGCAGGTCATCCTTGAGAGGATATTTGCAGTTAAAAAACAACCAAGTGCAAAGGGATCGACATCGGACACAGATTTTAAGGTAGGCCTACTGGATCCCTCTCTCTTGTCTTTTATGTATGATCGTGGGGTAATGTTGGGATAGTGATAAAAAGTAGGAGACTTTAGACGGTTAGCTCTGCCTACACTTTAGACCCTTTGTGTAGTCCATAGAGGGGTTTTCCTGCTATAGCACTCACACCCATTATCCGACCACAAGACTTTGATCCTTTTTCCAGATTGGTTCTCCACAAGATCTCTGAACTCTTGGAACCATTTGAAGACCTCACTCTTGGCCTTCATGAAATAGATCCAAGTATTCCTTGAGTAGTCATCAATGAATGTGAGATAGTACTCACAATCAATCAAGTACTTTTGAGTCATGGGCCCACACACATCCCTATGTACTAAATCTAGTATCCCAGCTAACCCGGTGTCACTGTTGGGGAATGGGGCCTTGGTAAACTTACCAAGCGCACACCATCTACAAACATCCTGATTCTCTAGACTGATCCATGGTACTCTGACCACAACCTCTCTCAGTCCTCTGAGAGATCAATTATGTAGGTGGCCCATACTACAATCCATAACTCACATATCTATATGTTTTTGTCGATGCTCGTTGCCAATGCATGAAGAGGTCAAAAATAAATCTAAACAATTTCCCATCCCTCACTCCAATCACTTGTCCTGAGGCAAGAGAAGTCCCCTGAGGATCAATGAGTACCTCAGTGCCTCTGAAAGTCACCTCAAGACCTCTATCCTAGAGGGTAGTGTTAGGGTCCTAACCCGCACATAGGTAGATCAATATATTCGGATGTAATAAAGGTCAATATTAATAAGGCCTTTCAATAAAATAGAATAAGGCAGATGTAAGAAGACCTAATAGAAGCTTCTTCTTCTAGAAGGATCTTCCTCTAGATGCTTCTCTTGATAGACATATTTAGTATAAATAAGGTTCGAGGGTATGAAAACCCTATCTTCGATATTATTGTAATAGAGAGTTGCTCGACTGGAGGTTGCCCCCTCGAAGAGGCCCATGAACATTTCTTTATGAATCAAAGTGTTATTTCTGTTGTTTTTCTTATATCATTTCTATGTTATTGTGGAGATTATGCTGGTTATATTGTTGTTATTCTGCCATTTCTAGCATTTTATTTCTATTTTGCATATTTATTATATCTGGTATCTTGCAAGTGGTATCAGAGAACTTTCCTTGGCAGAAATTGTGGGATTTTTTTTTCTAGGGTAGAGACAAATTCTGACGTCTTTAATCCATAGAGATTTGTTGTTACACACATAAACCCACAGTTGAGGGATTCATACACGCAGGAAATACAAGTGGTTCTTAAGCACACATATGTTGGCCACCCTTGTAACCCTTGTTGGTACCCCTTCGAGTGGTAGCGCATCAGATAGCACCTATGTATGGATCGACCTAGATTTCCTAAAGCCCTCTTTAGACAAACCTATCAGCTGCCGGACTACTATAGTGTCAGCGAGAACAACACTCGGGAAGATACTCTCTAGTACCTAGGTAGTCGGGTAGTACGGCTAAGGGTACGGTCTATCCTCCTTAGTTAGTGCCCTGAGATATTGGGCCAAGTACTACTATTGGACCCCATACGTATATTAGAGAGCTATAGCATAGGGCAAACCCTTGTCTATAGAACCCTTGAATGCCTAACCCTTGGGGGATAGAAACATAAAAAAATTAAAACAGACAAGATCTATTGCTGCACAACTTTGTTCGGGTTGAAAAGTAAATACATATTTCTTTTTGGTTAAGAATTTGGGAATTTCATCAATGCAGTATTCTCCAGACCAGAGTATAAATCCGTACGTGTAATAAAAAAAATAAAAATAAAAAAAGAACAAAACGAATTTGGAAATTTTTTCACCATTATTTGAGACCTATTCCATTGGATTCATCTCTTCTCCCTTATCACATTCATCCATATCATTTTTTGGAAACATTTTTGACCCCGCCCACCCCTTTTCAGTTCACCCATCTTCATGGCCCATACCCATAGCTAAGATCTGGAAACTCGCTTCAACACCTTGCAACCTGGTTTCCTAGAGACCCAAAAAGAAGTGAAACAACTCAGTGCTACTGTTGCCTCCATAGATTCATCCATCAATACAACCATAAATACAACCATGCAGTCCTCAATGGAGGAAGTCAAACAAGAACTGACCACCTAGCTTGAATCTGTCTTTGTATCACTCTGCACCAAACTGAAGATGCCTATAGATGACCCTTTCTCTGAAGCACCTCCAAAGACCGAAGGTGAACATTCCTCCCATTCCCATACCTTTCAGCCCCATCACTTTCAACGTGGCCTACGCCTTCTGCAGGTGGATGTGACCAAATTTGATGGCTCGGACCCCACTGGTTGGGTAACCCAAATGGAACATTATTTCTCTTTATACGACATTACAGATGACTTGGCCAAACTCTGGTATGGTGTTGTCCATCTAGATCATGAACGTTGGCAATGGTGGCAATGGAGAAAAACTTCTCGTCAAGGGTATATTGCTTGGACCCAATTTGTGATTGAGCTTTATGAATTCTTTGACATGGACACCAACCATTTGGGTCGTTTGACAAAGTTGAAACAATCAGGAACAGTATAAGACTTCATAGCTACCTTTGAGTGCCTAGATTTTCGAACAGAGGGCATGAATGATGCTTTCTTTCGAGAGTGTTTTATCAGTGGCCTCAAGGAGGATATTCAGGCCCATGTCCTCATGTCTCGACCCTCAAGTTGGGCGGAGGCTACTAAAAGAGCTAAATAAGAACAACAGGTTGTATCCTCTCAAAACCGAAAACCCTCCTTTATCCCTCGCCCTAAAACCATCACTCGCACTACTCCCTCTGCCCCATTAAAAATCCAAAAATTGACCAGGGATGAAATGTTTGAACGCTAACTCAAAGGCCTTTGTTATAATTGTGATGAAAAATATTTCCTGGGCCACAAGTGTAATGAACAAAATATTTTTATGGCCATCTCTGAGGATATTTTGGAAGAGGATGTTGAAACTCCACTTGTGTCTGAGTCATCTAAAAGCACTGACATAACCCCTCCCTCAGACCCTCCCGAAGTAGAAACTGTCATTTCCCTCAATGCTCTCACTAGCTTCTCTGCTCCCCAAACCCTCAAGTTAATTGGTTACATCAAGCATCGAAAGGTCATCATTCTGGTTGATAGTGGAAGCACCCATAATTGTATTCATCGCCGCGTTTCCCAAGAAACTCATTGCTACATCCATGCTGTCAACAATTTCCAAATCATGATTGCCAATGGTGGTTCCATGAAATGTGGAGGGTGTTGTGAAAATGTGTGTCTCCAAATCGGTGACTACCACTTAAAATCCCATATGTTTTCTATCAACATGGGTGGTTGTGACATTGTGTTGAGTGTAGACTGGCTAAGAACTTTGGGTCCCATTCTCATGGATTTTAAGGTATTAACCATGCAATTCGACTAGGAAGGCCACCAATATAAATTCCAAGGCATCACTACTGGTTCACCTGAGGTTATTAGTTCCCATCGCATGGAAAAGCTGCTCAAAAAATCTCATTCTAGTGTCATTGCCCAACTCCATGCCATACAAGCAACAAAGACACCCCCGGTGCTGCATGACCTCCAAGCCCTCCTTTATAAACATCAAATGGTATTTTCCACTCCCCAAGGACTCCCTCCTTCCCGCAGTGTTCATGATCATTCCATTCCCCTTGTACTTGGAAGCCTTCCTCCCAATATCCGTCCATATCACCACCCCTTTTCACAAAAAAATGAAATTGAGAAAATGGTCCAGGAACTCCTTAATGCAGGAATTATCTGCCCTAGTATGAGCCCTTACTCTTCTCCTGTATTCATGGTCTTGGATAAAGAAGGTTCTTGGAGAATGTGTCTTGACTTTCATGCCCTCAACAAACTGACCATTAAAGACAATTTTCCCATTCCTGTCATTGATGACCTCCTGGATGAATTGAGTGGAGCCCAATTCTTTACTAAACTTGATCTTCTCTCAGGCTATCACTAGATACGTATGAAAGAGGAATACATTCCCAAGACGACCTTTCGCACTCATGAGGGGAACTATGAGTTTTTGGTCATGCCCTTTGGCTTGTGCAATGCCTCCTCCACCTTCCAAAGCCTCATGAATCATGTCTTCTATCCCTTTCTCCGTCATTTTGTCTTAGTTTTCTTTGATGATATCCTCATCTATAGAAAAACCTAGATAGACAATCTTACTCATGTGGATCAAGTTCTCCATCTACTCTCTCAACACCAACTTTTCCTGAAACAGTCTAAATGTGCTTTTGGTGCCTCAAAAGTAGAATACTTGGGTCATCTAGTTGGCAAGGATGGCGTCAGGGTGGATCCAAAAAAGATTGAAGCTATGCAAGATTGGCCGCACCCAAAGACTCTCAAAAGCTTGCATGGATTTCTGAGCTTAACTGGGTATTATCGCAAGTTTTTTAAGAAATACGGAAAGATTGCAGCACCTCTCACTACTCTCCTCAAAAAGAACTCTTTCACTTGGACTCCAGCCGCTGCTCAGGATTTTCAAACCTTGAAGACAACCATGTGCACCACTCTGGTTCTGGCCCTTCCTGATTTCACAAACACCTTTGTGTTTGAATGTGATGCCTCAGGGAAAGGAATCAGCGTTGTCCTTATGAAAGAGGGTCAACCTTTGGCCTTCACCAGCAAGCAACTGTCTGAATGGAATCTGGGAAAATCCATTTATGAAAAGGAAATGTTGGCCATTATGTATGTCATTAACATGTGTCACCCTTATCTCTTGGGGCAACGCTTCCAAATTAAGACCGACCATCAAAACCTCAAGTACTTTTTGGAAGAATGCATTTCCTCCCCAGAGCAATAAAAATGGGTGACTAAGCTCTTTGGATATGATTATGAGATCATTTACAAGAAGGGAAAATACAATCTAGTGGCGGATGCACTGTCCTAAAAATATGAAGAAGAAGGATCCCTTTTTTCTCTTTCCTTCATTGTACCCGACTGGCTCCAAGTTGTGCGCCAGGAATGGCTTCAAGATCCCAAAAGTTCACATCTGATCCAAGAAATGTAGACCAATGCTCCGGCTCCCCCAGGGTACTCTTGGCTCCAATATGATCTTCGATACAAAGGCCATTTGTATTTAAGTAAACAATCAAAGCTTAAATCAACGATACTTTCTGAGATTCATGCTACACCCACAACGGGACACTCAGGGTTCACCAAAACATATGACAGGGTCAAACATTCTTTTTCCTGAGATGTTATGAAATAGGAGATCTGTAATTTTGTCACTAAATGTGAGGTGTGTCAACAAAACAAGGGAGAAACATTCAAATCTCCAGGCACACTACAACTGCTTCCGATTCCACCTGCTATTTGGAAGGATATCTCTATGTACTTTATTACTGACTTACCCAAATCGGGGAATAAATCAGTCATAATGGTGGTTGTGGATCGCCTTTCCAAGTATGCTCATTTCTGTTCTCTTCAACACCCATTTACTGCATCCACGGTGGCTCAAATTTTCATGGACTAGATCTTCAAGCTTCATGGCATGCCACACTCTATTGTTTTTTATCGTGACCCAACTTTCACAAGCAATTTTTGGCAAGAATTGTTTAATCCATAGGGCACCCAATTGCATCTTAGCATAGCTTATCATCCCCAAACTGATGGTCAAATGAAAGTTGTCAACAAGTGTTTGGAAACATATCTAAGGTGTTTTTCCTCTGAAAAACAACATCAGTGGGCTCATTGGTTACCCCTAGCTTAATGGTGGTACAACACTTCCTACCATATAGCTACTCGCATGACTCCTTTTGAAGCGGTATATGGACAGAAGCCACCTTTAGTTCTCCCATACTTATCGGGTACCTCGAAGGTCCAGGAAATTGACCAAACACTTATAGTTCAAGAGGATATTCTTTGTACCCTTAAAGAGAACTTGGTCATGGTACAGAATCTCATGAAGCAACAAGCAGATCAAGGTCATTCTGAACATCAATTTGCAGAAGGGGATCAGGTGTTTCTGTGACTACAACCATACAACCAAACTTCCCTCAAGGTTGAGCATTGTTAGAAGCTAGCGCCCAAATTTTATGGTCCTTATACATTTCTCAAGTGTGTGGGACAAGTTTCATATCAGTTAGCTCTGCCCAGTCAGTCGAAGCTACATCCTATTTTTCATGTTTCATGCTTAAAGAAGGTGATTGGAACTAGGTGCCAAATTCAAACCAACCTTCCAGAGTTAGCTGAAGAAGGATCCATTTGGCTACATCCAGAAGTAGTTTTGGACTAGCATGAGCATTGCCTGTGTCAGAGAACCATCAAGGAAGTGCTAGTCCAGTGGAAAGATACGACTCCAACAGATGCCACTTGGGAACCAACTACCATTCTGTAGCAGTTTCCACATCTCAAGCCTTGAGGGCAAGGTTGTTTTTAAGGGGGCGAACATGTTAGGGTCCTAACCTACACATAGGTATATCAATATATTCATATGTAATAAAGGTCAATATTAATAAGTCCTTTCAATAAAATAGAATAAGGCGTATGTAAGAAGACCTAATAGAAGCTTCCTCTTCTAGAAGGATCTTCCTCTAGATGCTTCTCTTGATAGAAATATTTAGTATAAATAAGGTTCAAGCGTATGAAAACCCTAGCTTGGAGATTATTGTAACAGAGTGCTACCTGACTAGAGGTTTCCCCCTCGAAGAGGCCTGTGAACATTTCTTTCTAAATGAAAGTGTTATTTTTGTTGTTGTTCTTATATCATTTCTATGTTATTGTGGTGATTATGCTGGTTATATCACTGTTATTCTGCCATTTCTAACATTTTATTTTTGTTTTTCATATTTATTTTATTTGGTATCTTGTAGGTAGAAACTGAAATAAATTATTCTTCATCCTAGGGACATAAAGAATGTCCCTAAATGATATAAGTGGCATGTTATCTCTCTAAAAGGTAATTGTTCCAGTCCAAACAACTCTGACCAATGTGTCATATCCAAGAGAAATATCTATCCTGACCTCAGTGTCTTTGAGATCAGTCAAGTTCTCTCTGACTCCAGTCATATGGCTTGAAGCCCCATTGTCAATATACCAAATATTGGGTGTCGTCTCAACTGAAGTGCATCATATAAGGAAAGCACACTCTCTCTGAAAATGAGTCTAAAACTCTACCTCCTCTGTTGTAGCTGTGGTACCACCCCTCTTCTTCCTCTTGTTAGGACATTGTCCATCATAGTGCCCCAACTTCTTACAAACAAACCAATTGAATTTTCTCATATCTCTCTTCTGACCACTACTTCTCTCTCCTCCACTCCCCTGTGGTGGGGCCCCAAACTTAGGACCCTGTCGAACCCTACGGTTAGCCTTCTTCTTTCCCTTTTTCCAAAGATAAATATCCTCATCACCATGACCATACTGTTGCTTCTACTATTGTCATTTTCTAGAGGCCTCTGCTACAAGTCTAATCTCCTCCTAGACGAAGTCATCCCATATCCTCTCCCATGTAGGCATGACCTCTCTGGAAACAATGCCATGAACAAATGGACCCCACGGTTTGGTGAAGATATTCATAGCTTGCCTCACCAAAGAGTTAGGATCCACCACCTCTCTGACATATCCAAGATCATCTCTGATATGAGTGTAGAGGCCAAGGAATGAATTCACTGACTCATCCTTGAGCATGTGAATTCCCCTGAGTCGGTCATGAAGAACCATCTTTCGGTTCTCATTGGAGCTCTCATACAACTTGCATAGAGATGAACACATCTCATATCATAAGTATTCCCATTCATATGGGGAATGATATGATCTCGAACTACATCACAAATGGTCCTCTTTGCCTTGTTGTTCCTCTTCCTAAACTTTTCCAACAAGATGAGAGCAGTGACAGGAATGACTAGAACAACTTCCTCAACTATGTCCCATAGTTCGAGGTCCTCTAAGACAAATACCATCCTCACCTTCCAAGGTGACCAATTTCTAACCCCAATTAGCATGTCCTCAAAGGAATGTTTCCTCACTCCTGTAAACACAGGTGTGAAAAGAGGAAAGTGAACTCCAACCTCACTCCTAGCAATATAGGTGTGAAAAGAGGTCAGGTCAAATCAACCTCATTCCTACCCCGTAGGTGTCAAAAGAGACTGATGAAAAAATTTCCACCACTGCCACTATCCTCTACAAACATATTCCCACTAACAACCACTGAAAACTATCAATGGTTGTCCAAAAAAATCTGCCAAGAAGATGTATATGACATCCAACACATGTGTTGTCCAAACTCCTCAAAAATCATCCACCTCAACTCTAATACCATGTAGATTTTATATATCCTATCAAGCTGCCAACTGGGTATGTATTTGACCTTAGATTGGCTCTAAGTTTCAACTGTCTAAAAATGGTTTTTTGTTGTTTTAGGACAACAAACTATTCAGTGAATTCTTGTTGATTTGTTACGATTGTATTTGCAATTTTAGGTGCTCTAGCATGTAGTTTTAGTAACCAAGAGTTAGCACATGCATACCAAAATAAGTAAAACACACCTATAGATCTTTACAGATGAAAATAAATAGATCTAAAAGACTAACACACATAAATTTGTACACATGTATTTTTGGTCAACATGATCCTAGACAAACCCCCCCGGGGGAAAACCAGTTTGGAATATATGTCTATATATGAGGAGAATAGACGGTGGAATTCATAAAGTATAAAATATAGATGAACCTGATACAATAGAATCTTTTTCCAAGATGAAACACAAGTCCAAATTTAGCAGGTGTGCCCCTCATAAATGCTCCCAAATCCATTGAATTTGTTGTAGCTGCAAACTGTGAGCTATGAATGGAAAACCCCTCCAAAATAATATGGTACTAGTGTGTGGCCTCCCTCTAAACTGATCCCACTGCAATATGACAAGTGTAATACTTCCCCACTGTTGGTGCACCCTCCTCAATAAGTGTTCCCTCCTCAACATTGGAAGCTCCTTAGTAAATAAACAAGGATCCAAGCTATATTCGTCTCTCCATGAAATCATGCACCCAAGCTAGCCTCACCTAGTGCTTCAAACCTCATCTCCAATATCTCTCTCAAAATATCTAAGTGAGAAAATGAGTGAATGAGCTCTCCTTCACCCTTTGCATCCCTCTTGAAACTCCATAAAGAAATGTAAGATATGGATGGATGAGATCATCCCATCTCCCATATAATCAAAGGTTGAGATCTCTCCAAAAGAATCTCACTCAAAAACCAACTTTGGGTTAAGTTCCCTAAGTTCACTTTATGTCTCTAATTCACCCACAAAGTGAATTAATAGTCATTTTAGGCATAAATGACAAAATTTCGATTTTGACTTAAAAATCCTAATTCAAAGTGAAATTAGACATAATGTACAAGGCACAAAGTACATAATACTTCCCACATGTGTTTAGGAGAGTACAAACACATGGGAAATACCTCCGAAGGTACATAATCTCAACAAATGCACCATGACCATAAGATCAAGGTCCATGATAGAGATAGGCTGAGACCATAGTGCATGCATGGAGTATTAACACTTGAGCTAAATTCTAGGCCAACCTTAGACAAGTGGAATTAGATCCTGCATGTGTTTGGGTCTATCAATATTGAGGAAATATTCGGATATGATGAAAATTGTGCCACCCAGCTTGATATCGCAATGCCTAATTTTCTTCACACATTTGCATAGTGACAAGGATTAATACCATAGGTTGTGACCACTATAAATTTGTAATGGTATGCACCACTTCCTAAAATTTTATAACACGATATGATATTATTTGCACTTTGTTGTAATGTACTTGTTATAATATATTCCTTGCAAATTTTGTAATGTACGCACCTGGGTTGGGTCTAGGTCACCTTGCACACACATACACCAATTTATTACTAACCATGCTTTTATTTGTTTTGTAGGTATCAATTCAAACCATAACCAGAGTAAGAGGAATCAATTAAAACAACATTTCCACCATAAACCATAAATATATGCATCATAAACCAAACTGCAAGACAATGATCTGTATCACAACACATATATTGAGAGATACATATAACTATTAGAACCTATAAAACACAAACATAAGACATGCAATTTACTAAAATAAAAATCAACACTCCATCATAATAAAGGACTTCATATAGCCATATTATCCTTATAACTCTAGTGAAACACTAGTGGTGAGCCTCAATAGCCTATCTAGGGAAACTTGACAAGGAAATTGAAGTTACTGTTCTATCAAATGTGTAGGGTGATAACCGGATGCTGAGAGGCTAAGTGATTTGGCATAATAATTTTCAATCATTAGTATTTTGACCACAAAATGGGTCAACGTGTGTGATACAACTTGGATTGTTACAGGATGCAACAATTGGATATTAATGTATTAGATTTGATATGATGTAGTATGTGAGATTATGATCACTTAGTAACGATGAAACATGTATAGATTATATTATGAAGTTTGAGATAGGTATAAGAACTTGCATCCATCCTTAGAAAAAGTAGGAAATGGATAGAGTTGGAATAAGTTTTTTTAATGGATGAAGAATAGGGACAATAAGGAAGTACTAGGACACCTAATTCAAACCCTTTCCTAGGTTGAACATTAAGTACCCTTTGGTAGTTATACTTCCATTTCATAAGTTCAACCTATGATGTCATATCTGAACTGTAATCATGTTAGAGATAAACCAATAGGCTTGTAAATTTACTAGAGTAAGCACTTTGTCTAAGGCTTCAATAGGTTGTCTAGGTACTTCAAAACTACTTTGGCAATAATGTGATATGGCAAAATAATTTCATTGCAATTGAAATGACTCAGAAAATTGGGAAAAACTTAACAAGAAAAATACTAAATGCATATGCATCATCTTAGCAAGAAAGAAAATCAAAATCTGAAATGATAAATGCTAAATAGGAAGAAATAAAAACAATAATAAAATCTTAGAAAAACATAAATCTAAAAATGAAATGGAACAATGTAGAAGATCAAACGTTATACTTTGTTGAGGAGGGGTAAAAGAAGATATAGTGAGTGGAATGGAAAAATGCCATGAACATTAAGTGTTCCACTTTAACAATATAATGCACCCTAAGATCTGGTCCCTTAGATCCACCTTGAATGAATGATGGTGATGATTCCAGCTCACAAGAGTAGGTTAGCAACGGTGGATAGCTTCCATGAAAATATTTCAATGAAACACATGGAGGTAAATGCATGTGACTGGGTCAATATCTAGTCCTTCCTTGTCACAGGGATCAATCATGAGATTCCATAGCCTCATTCCTACAGGCCTATAGGCGAACATGATATAGAATTGGTGGTAACACAAAATGAATTATTCCTTTGGTTATGGAGGCCATATTTAAAAAATTCAAAGATTTGAAGGATCAAGGTGAAATTATGTTCAAGGTTTCATTTATCGAGGTTGGATTATTTCTTCTTATATTTGCACTTGAACTTGCTTACTTTCCCTATCCTTGTGTTTTTTAGTCCTATCTATGATTATTTTTCCAGGTATTAAAGTTTCAATAAGAGTTGAATGTGTTTGATACTAAGAAATGGAAGTCATCCTTGTTGTTTGAGTCCTACATCACTCTCAATTCCCCAAAACCCAATCTATATTCTACTATAAAATATGCATTAAAAATATTCAAAACTGAGAGAATGTGATTGTAAAGATAGCAAGAAAGCTAAGCTAAAATAACTACAAAGTTGTTTGATTTCAATTTTCTTTGAACATAAGTACTAACCATTTATATTTTATTTTTCCAACATGAGTACAAAAAAGTATTTCATAGAAAATAGATTTTATAAATAGTTATTGAAATTTTGTACATCATCATTTAGTTTTAGCTAGCCTCCTCTTCTTAGCTCTAAAATTCCTAAGTATTTCATCAATATCAATGTCTTCGTTCTCTGGGTGCTCTTCAAAATATGATTGTTCTTGCATCCTCTCACATAGAGAATTCCTAGTCATGGGGTACTTACAGAGTAATGGAGGCCGCTATGATGGGGCATCACCTACAAAAGAAAACAATGTAAAATTTATATGACCAATTTTTAAATATCATTGAACTAGTTCAGTAATATTAAAAAAAACACCTTCAATGTCATTATTTACGTAGTGCATTGGTCGACACTGTTGGAATGGTTTCCCCTGCATGCTCCTCTTCATTTTTATGACCCTCAAGTACAACATTCTCTGCCATTGAAACCACAAACTTTATAAGGACACAATCCTAAATGTATAAGTAAAAAAAATTAGAAGTACAAAATGTATAACTATGAAATTATTAAGTATATGATTAATATACAACCATATTACCATCATGGGCCTCAGTGATGGCACCATTAGGGGTTGTACCCCAGTGGAATGGGGTTGCATGAGAGAACCATCTTCTGGTTGCAAACCGCTATCAACGCACTGCTCTCTAATACTAGTGGGCTCGTTGATAGTATTTCTCCCTTAATTAATTTAAAAGTTGTAACACATTAAATTTATTGATGATATCAAACATGACTTTATTTTATTAATAATGAAAGGTTAATGTGGACTTAATTTTATTTACCTTATCCTGCAAAGTGAATCTTGGGAACTTCCTCAATCTTTTCTGGTGTTCGACTACAACTTTATAGTTGTACTTGTAACCAAGTTGGAGGTCTTCCTTTGTGGTCTTAGGTATGAAGTTGTCACCCTACATTTCATAATACTATGTATTTTAAATTTTATTGGTTGCAATTACCTAAAATTTTGAAGGCGATACAAATAAGATATTTGGGTACTTACAATTTGTGACTGCAACTTCAAGTAGCTTCCTTGACCTGGCATGTGTTGGCCACTTTGGAAAGCCTTGATTTTATTTCCCTAGAAGTGTCAATCAACCTATCATCAAAAGTTTCAAGTATGTTAATATATACCACACTTTTATTTAGATCTAAAAAAAAATAAAGGTATTGAATTCAAATTGTAATTTACCTTCTGGGACTAGAGGGTGTTTTTCCTTCATTTGTCAATTTCTTCTCTTTTGCATCGTCAATGAGGGTCTTCCACTCCCTCTATGGAGTCATTAGAAAACACTCGTACCTATAATTTTCTTTCAAGTGCTTCCTATAGGTTTCCCACGTATATTTTAAATATTGGCCAACTGCGTCGGTGGCCAAGGTTTTATTAAATGTGTCTACACCAAAAAGGCCTTCAAGATAATCCATCAATTCTTTTTTGAGGTTGTAATTCTAGAAGTTCCACCTCTCCTGTATGGTGGGCCCAAAAACCAACAACGCATTGTTATCCAAGGCCCTATAAAAATTGTTGTTTTGTACACGCAAAAATATTATAAGATTATTAATTTAAAAATAACAATTTAGATGATTTATGTTTGACTAAATAGAGAACATGGAACAATTAAAATTTTAAAAATTACCTAGGACTTTAAATTTCTTTAATGGAATCCCTTCCTCGTTGACCATAAAAGTGCCCTTAAGGGTCCCTGTGCTAGTCACACATCTTGCTTTAGGAAAAGAAACCATATAGTTGGAAAAATCATCAGCCTCATCTTTGTCACCACCTCCAGAGCCTACTTGTGTGGCTTCTTGGGGGTGTGTGTCGTGGCTCCCACCTAATGGCATGGAAGGTGGATAATTGAATAGCCCCATCTTGTTAGGTATACGATGGCTTGTGTTAGTACCCTCTAGCATCTGTACAACGCCAGTACTACTGACACCATGCATGTTGGGGTTAACATGATCCAAAAATCTCTATATAAGAAAGAAAACCTTTTTTGTTTAGATAATGTAAAAGTTGAAAATAAATCTTTCATAATCGATCTTATGACATAAAAATAAAACCACTTTAAATTATCGTTATTACCTTATATGTGTTAAGTTGTTTCATAACTTGTTTGATCCTTTCTTCAACTTCAGTAGTTTGATCTACAATGTGTAACAACTGATAAAGTTCCTTGTTCTCTTTATTGATATTTTATTTATTAATACCATAGGGTCGGGGGATGCATACAAATCCCTTTCATCGATCGAATCATCATAAGCATCATGGCCCGCTGACTACATATTTAAACAAAATAAATGTTATTTCAGTTATGTAAACAAATAAAATAATTGATCGCCACAGAAATAAAATGCACATTAAATGAAATAAAAAATTATTGTTCGTTTACCTATTCTGAGGCTATGGATTTACCATGATTAGGCTGCCACATTACAGTAAAATTAGAACCATGAAATATTTAAAACATTATTAAAGATAAAATAAAATATGGCGTAATAAGTAGAGGTTTCTTAAATAGGTATTGCATAAGTACCCACACACTATTGGTCAATGTATCGACTCAATTCAAATGATAATCCACTAATAACTCTTCTTCGAGATCTATCTTTTTTATTGTGCACATGACTACCCGGTTTTCTTTGCATCCCTCATATATGAAATTTGGTTTCTTGTTTGTTGTCCCGGGTCATGTGTTGTTTATAAAATCTATGATATTGTTGGAAGCTTTAGGCCTTCCATCAATATAGATTGTCTGTCCCTTATTTTTATCAATGTTTACTATTTGTATATAATTTGCAGTGAGTTCATATCCCTGCATAATTCTCATGTACTAGACCAACAACATCCAATCGTTGTAATTGTAACACAGTCCAACATATTCCATCAATTCAATTACTGAATTGTCTTTTACAATTATTCCATCCATGGAAAATAGCCCTAGGCCATGCAGGGAGGATAGTGCAATGTGATACATTCTATTGTTGAAACTGAAGTCAATATCCAACGGAGACAGTTCCTTAGGTAGCCATTTTTTCAACAGATGCTAATACCTGGATGGCACCTTGATGTATTCTATTCTCTCATCATTGTAAGATCATGATCCTCCTTCGGCAAGAAAAAATTCCATCCATCTATGGAATTTTCTTCTGAAATTTCCACCTCTCATCCTTCTTCACCTATCAAATCTACTAGATGCAGTAGAATTTCCCCTTGTTTTTCATGAGCTTCCCTCACTCAACGAATAAAGACCTGACAAGAACTTATTTGGTTGTACCTTCAGTAAATCAAATCAAATATATAGTTAGACAAGATTGTAAGAATATAGAAATATATCTAAAATGAGACAAGGAACGCATCACCTTGTACACTAAGATATAGGAACAATTGAGTATGTGGCAACATCTCAAATTTGGGGCACTTGGCCACTACATGTTCTAATGCATGTTTCTCGATTAAGGGTAGGATACATATTTTTATGCATGTTTCTCTATTAAGGGTATATTTTTCATTCCCAAAGGATTGAGTTTTATATTTGGAGGTGTTTTGGGTCCCTTCGCACATTCCACTAACTTCACATAGGAAGAGGTCATACTTCCATGAATAATTCCTAGAAGGATAAGAAAAGCGGAGATCACTCTCATACAAAGAAGTGCATGCACAGGTAAAAAAATATCTTATAGATAGCCTCTCTTCTTCTTTAGTTC
Organism: Picea engelmannii; assembly: GCA_009831015.1. Classification (NCBI taxonomy): domain Eukaryota; kingdom Viridiplantae; phylum Streptophyta; class Pinopsida; order Pinales; family Pinaceae; genus Picea; species Picea engelmannii. Next base: position 424,543 of record ML779516.1, on the reverse strand, counting down.
CATGAATAATTCCTAGAAGGATAATAAAAGAGGAGAGCACTCTCATACAAAGAAGTGCATGCACGGGTAAAACAAGATCTTATAGATATCCTCTCTTCTTATTTAGTTTCTTCTTTAGAGAGGAAAAACAGAATTGAATAAGAAGGTTGAGACTAAAGTAGAAAAATAAGAAGTTATAGAAGAAGATGTATAGAAAAAGAGAGTCAAATATGGGGCATATAAGAAAGAATATTAAGTTGAAACTGAGAGAAAAAGGGATAAAGTTGAATAAAAACAAGAAGTTGCTAAGGAACAAGAACAAACAAGAAAATGAGAAGAAAAAGTTGAGGCAAAGAGAAAAAGGATACAAGCCAAAGAGTTTAGAAGAAAATTATTGAATATGAAGAGAAAAATAAAAGGATTGAGAATAAAGATAGAGAACTAGGGGTTGGATCACTTAGTAGAAAATTGCCAACTCCCAAGAGCGTGAGGACAGTATCCATTAGAATGAGCATTGGAAGGGAATTTCCATCTCCCATGGGCCTTGGTTTACAAAAAATAATGCATAAATATTATCCCATAGATGACGTACCGTGACTAGATTTGTTTTTCCTTCAATATAAAAAAAAACAAAATCCTTGACAAATATACCAGAAAAGAAAGATAACAATTGATCAATAGTTGGTGGGATTTAATGAATTTATTGTGCTCTGTGTAAATTGGATAGATCTTCTAGTTGTAGCCTCTACCACAGTGGCCACTTCCCAAGACACATAATCCAACATGCTAAAATGTCCCATGACATAGAAAACTATAAGAGGGAGATATAAGGCCTAAAGATTCAAGTTGAATACTGCAATGTTTTCAAAGGGGAGATTGTTGAATTTGTGGAGTATGCATTAGAGATTAAATATGAGGCCAACATGGTATAGAGGTACATGTACAAGAATCTAAAATAATTACAAATCCAATACAAGGAGGTTATATCCCTCTCCAATAGAGTACATTAATGGAAAACAAGACAAGGAGGGTAGTAGAAATTTCTTGATGTTGTGAAACAATGGCAACAACATATTGTTGATACTCCCCTTGATGTTACAAGAATGCATGGAAGGAAAATCCTGAGGAATGATAAAGGACTTGAATGTTGGAAGGATGCATGTTAGCAGTTAAATGAGGATGTCCAAGGATTAGTGTATGACTATAATTAACTTTACGAGGACATGATAGTAATCATACAAAAATATCACCTACTTCCTTACAGAGAAAGTAATGCATTCACATATCAAGTTGAGGTAGTATTAACACTACGGGAAGTCATGGTCAATAAAGAATTATCATAAAACTAATTCCCCAAATCATCAAAGAAGGGATCAAAGAATGTATAGAAATTCTAATTAAAGCGAGAGGATTAATGAACACTTTGGAATATACGTTGGATAGTACTCTATATAAAACAAAACATAAATTATATCTCTATTGGACCCTAGATGAGAAACACAATTATCCTGGCTCTCATGAAATTAGGAAAAATATGATATTTAGAGAAAATATATAAAGGTTAAAACAAATGTTGAGGGCCAGTCTCTTGAAAGCTAGACATGGAAAGTGAAGAGGTAGGGAGATGAAATGCGTCAAATCCCCATGCTCTCATTTTTTTGTATAAATATAATGAATGTAAAGAGTGTTGGAGAAATTTCTATTTTCAACACACTAATTCAATGGCAGTAACACTAGTTTAGTGGGAGTTAACTGACTAGTTCTATTTTATACTTTCTAATCTTAGACCATCATGCATGCATTCCTAATTATATGATGTCATTGCCTATATGAGTAAAGATTACTCACTCATTGCATAGATCATAATATACATTGATTCTCATTCTTCATTGTGTATCTATCTTCCTTTTCTTGATAAGCTTTGTTTTTGTCTGCTTTAGCTAGGTCTCCTGTGTAGGTTTCCATGAAACACTGACATGGTATCAAAGTTGAGTTTCTTGGAGCAACCCAAACAAGCCAAAGAAGAGCGAAAGAGGATTTGAGTAAACCTAGTTTCCTCCATCGTCATAGCCTATCCCTATCGAAAGGTGTGACAATTGGAATCGTCGCAGCCTATCCCTATTGAAGGATGCGACAGTCGCACTTAGGCTTAAGAATTTTTTTATTTTCAGGCATCATCGCGGCCTATATGGCCAAGGTGCGACATCGTCACATTGTGTTATTCATCTGGGGTGTCACAATTTATTTTTTCACAATTGTCGCACTATGTCCTTCACTAGGGTGCGACGATTTAGCATCATCTCACTTTATCCTTATCTAGGGTGCGACGATTCAACAACCCTCCAAAAATTGGTTTTCTGCAGTAAAATTATCATATCTCGAAATCCGTGATCTGGGTCGGGATGGAATTTTTACCAGAGATGTATAACATAGGGATTCTCATGCTCACCAAAATATAAAAAACCCACATCATATTTTAGGAGATATAGTTGTTTTACCATATCTATAGTTGTCATAGAACCACCAATCATATATCGGAATCCACAATTTGGGTTTTCAGGATCTTTTCAAAATCAATAGCAAGGATAGAGACATTGCAACTTCTTTAATCAAGTCTGGTGATAATGTTGGACAACTGAGAGGGGGGGGTGAATCAGTTTTTACCGTGCTTAAACAATTATGCTTCTTTTAAAATCTTTACAAGGAATTGAATGATGATCACAATAATGCGGGGAAATAAACAATGGCACATTCAACATCAGTCATATATATGAGAAACAAAGAGACATATATTTCCCAAGGAAACCCATATAGGGTAAAAACCTCTTCTTCTTTATATGATAAGTATTATTTACATTCTTTACATTATCATACATATGAGCACCAACTCATTGTGAGGCTACAACCTCTGTTTTGCAAGTTGCAACTTGTTGAGAGCACCAACTCTCTGTTTTTCTCTAGCACCCACTAGAAGGAAGAACCAACTCCCTAGTTTCTCTAGCACCAACTAGAAGGAAGCACCAACTCCCTGTTTTCAGGCACCCACTTGAACCTCTGAGGACACCAGTCCGCACTAGCACCTCCCAACCACCCTAAAATATAAATTCCTTGTTACTAAAACTTATTACATCGATATAAAGTTATTCAATGGCTTACCAGCCTTGTCGTTGTTCTGTTACACTGCTCTGCCTTGTCTGCATCAGTGTCTTCTGCACACCCCTTGCACTTTCTATTCTTCTACCTCTTATGATCTCTACGCTATATCCCTTCAATGCAACATTCCTCTACTATGCATTTCTTCTCCTGTGCTCTGCCTCCTTGCACACATCTCAATTTTCCTGCACAATGACAACAACAATATCTTGTTTTTTTTTCACATTCTTATAGTCTCTGTGCTCTTTGTGCATGCAATATTTTTCATGCCTCTACATGCTCACTCCGCACCAAATTCCTCCACATCTCGAGTGCTCTTCCTCATCATCATAATGCCTCTTAAGCTTCTTTGGCAGTTTTTCCCACATGTTCAGCATCACTGGGTGTTATGCTGAGATTCTTCAGCCTCTCTGAGAGTCAAGACTCTTTGTCTTATCTGTTACAGTAGAGCTCACCCTCTCTGTTGCAGTTAAAGGCTCCAACACACATCCAGTTGTCAATCGTCTCCACGAACAGTCTTTGTTCAACTGGTTGATCCCTTGAGACCCTTCACTTCCTCTGTCAATCACCTCGAATTGTCTTCGAGTTCCTTGATAGAAATCATCACTGATTTCTGGCAGTTTCACTATGTTGTGCAACAGTAGCCCTCCGATCTCCTTCAGTTTCATCTGCACCGTTGAATGATCTTCATTAAACTTGCCTTTATTTTGTATTTCGACATTTCGGCTTTCTTATGGCCAAGTGTCTCGTCAGTCTATGTCACAATCCTGAAACTCCAAAAAATGAGCTTGTTTGCATGTACTCTTCTCTTCATCTCTTCGATGGTGTGACCATCGGTTGATACCATGCACTTATGCATAAAGCACTTTTGCGATTTCACATTTCATGAATCTGGAGATGAGGCATCTCGACTCTCCAAGTCATGATCCCTCAAACCTCGAAATGGAGCTTATCTAAACTGACTCCTTCCCTTCTCGTGACCACCGACAGTGACCTCAGGCTATGCCAAAAGGTTCTTCATATTTTGTGAGTTTATAAACTTCATCGAGTCTGATCGATGGTTGAAATATCCATAGATCTGATGGTCTAGATCTTATCACATTCTTAGATCTCACTGTTCTTTAGATGGAGGTTCTCGTCACTCCAATTCGTGATAGGAAAAACTCTGAGATGGAGCTCAGATCGACAGTCCAAGTTCTTGGTGAATTGAAAGTCCAAATATTATCGTGAATTCGCATCTCACGATTCCTGTGATGGAGGTTCTCATCACTCCAAGTCACGATAAGCGAAGCTTCGAGATGGAGCTCAGATCAATGGTCCACGTTCTTGGTGAATTGACAGTCCAGATTCTATTGTTAATTTTCATCTCACAATTTCTGTGATGGAGGTTCTCATCACTCCAAGTCGCGATAGGTGAAGCTCAGAGATGGAGCTTTGATCAATGGTCTAGAATCCTTGGTGATCTGACGGTCAAGATCTTATCGTGAATTCGCATCTCGTGATTCTTGTGATGAAGGGTCTCATCACTACAAGTCACGATAGGTGAAACTCTGAGATGGAGTCATATCAACGGTCCAGATCACACCTTGATCTGATGGCTGCGGTTAAATCGTGATTTCGCATATCACGATTTTGACATTCCTATGGTGAATGTTCTTTTACTTCTCCAACTACTGATCCGTGAATATCTGAAATGGAGTCAGATCGATGGCCCAGATTGCACCTTGATCTGACGACTATGATTAAAATGCGATTTTTAGACTCCTGTTGTAAAGAACCTTGACATTTCCATTTCCCGATATTTGAAATCCCGATAGCCAAAACTCCAAAATGGAGTTTGACCATTACTTCGATCTTGTCATTTTTGTTACGCTACTGGTCTTCCTGAACTTATCAAATCTGTGTGAGTTGTGTTGTTGGTCTTCCTGAAATTACTTTTGTTCCTGCTTTTCCATCGATGCCATCAATGACAGGAATAATCTGATCTTGACATAAGAATAATCTGATTTTGCCATCAATGAAAAGAATACTCTGCCTGTGAAACATGCCAACAATCTCCCCCTTTGGCATTGATGGCAACCCCATGATGAAACTACACCACTGTAACATCTTGAAATCATCACACTTTCTCCCCCTTTGACATCAATGTCAAAGAAGAGACATGTTCCCCTTGAGCTGTTGCAGTAATTTTAGGAGGCATTAGATATTCAAACAATACAAAATTCCCCCTAACAAGATAGACTCTTTTAGGTGTGAGACGAAATGACACCCAGATTTTGTCTGAGATATTCAAAAGGTGTCTTGGCTAGGGGTTTAGTAAATATGTCTGCAATTTGTTCTGTAGTGGGAATGTAATGGACTTGAACAATCTGATTGGTGACCTGCTCTCTCAGAAAATGATATTTTATGGGAGTATGCTTGGTCTTGGAGTGGAAGATAGGATTTTTAGACACACTAATGGAACTAGTGTTATCAAAATGAATTCGAATCGATGCAGTGTATTTTACCTCCAAGTCTGCAAGTGTCTGAATCATCCATAATACTAGAGTGCAACAGGTAGCAACAGCAATGTACTCTGCCTCTTTGGTTGATAAATAAATGGAACATTTCTTTTTACTAAGCCAGGATACTAAGGAGTCACCTAGGAAGAATGCTCCTCCAATGGTGGTTTTTCTCTCATCAACACAGTTTGCCCAATCTGCATCTGAATAAGAAGTCAGCTGAAGATTTTGATTTCTGGGATACCACAGACCATAAGTCATTGTTTCTTTCAAATACCTATATATCCTTTTGACAGCTTGCAAATGACTCTGTTTAGGTGCAACCTGATATCTTCCTACCATTCCTACAACATGCATTATGTCTGGGTGAGATGTTGTGATGTATAGCAGGCTGCCTATCATTGATCGATATGACCTTTGATCAACATTAGGTGAATCAACATCCTTGCTTAATTTACATCTAGTTACCATAGGTGTACCCACAGGTTTAGAATCTTCCATTTGAAACCTTTTCAACATTTCTCTTAGATATTTTTCTTGAGAAATGAACATCCCTTCGGACCTCTGAGTAATTTGTAGACCAAGAAAAAAAGACAGTTCTCCTATCATAGACATTTCAAATTCAGACTCCATGGCAGAAGAAAACCATTGTACCAATGAATCCTTATTACATCCAAAGATGATGTCATATACATAGACCAATACGATGAGCAAATTATTATCCTTTGTTTTAATATACAGATTGTTGTCAGTTGTTCCTCTCTTGAACCCTTTGTCTTTGAGATACGTATCCAGTCTGTGATACCAGGCTCGAGGGGATTGTTTTAACCCATATAAATCTTTCTTCAACTTGCATACTAATTCAAGGTTGTCATACAGTTTGAAACCCTCTGGTTTTTCCATATAGACTTCTTCACTTAAATCTCCATTTAGAAAAGTGGATTTGACATCCATTTGATAGACTTTAAATCTTTTATGACAAGCATAGGCAAGAAACATTCCGATAGCTTCTAATATTGCTACGGGTGAAAATGTTTCATCAAAATCCAGTCCTTCTATATGAGCATAGCCTTTACAGACTAACCTTTCTTTGTTCCTGATAACTTGTCCTTGCTCATTCAACTTATTCTTAAAGATCCATTTGGAGCCAATGACGTTTTTACCTTCAGGTCTTTGAACCATC
>ML779516.1:399558-416014 GCA_009831015.1 Picea engelmannii | reverse complement strand
TGTATGTGTCTAGACTTAATTTGGCAATTTGCAGTCTGTGAAGGATTATTACTTGACTGTATCATTCTTTGTTGTGGGAAGTATTTATTCCTTTGAAATCTTAATTGCTCATGTCTAAGTCTTAAGGAACAATTTACAGCTTTCTGACCAAAGTTAGAATAGTAGAAACAATAGCCATAGAAAAATTCTTTGTACCTGGAAAATGGTTGTCTTCTTTGAGCAAATCAATTTCTTCCTTGTTGATGATGTCTTTCAGTAGAGAGCACATTGTTTCTTCATTCTACAGATTCAGTCCTAGCACTTTTTTCCTTACTCGTCTTGGGAAGCTGATTTTGTTCCTTTGTTTCTACAGTTTTGTTATTGTCATTGGTTGTATTTTTGACAAACTTGATGGGTTCTTCATTTCCTGGATTACCACTGCTTGATCCCTCTTCATAACCCAAGCAAGTTTTCAGCTTTGGATTCCTTTGCTAATTTAGAATGGTGGCTAATACTTCTAAGGCTTTAATACTTGATCGATTCTGATTATACAAGGCTTGAAACTTCTCCATTTCTTTCCTTGTTTTCACTACTTCTTGTTCTAATGCTTCACATCTTGCCTTCTTTTCTAATAGCTATTGTTTCAGAATCTCTTTGATTTTCTTTGCCTCTTCCAATTCTACTTTTAGTAGGACAAGGTCTTCATTAGGTTCTTTACTATATTTCTCGAACTGTATCAACAATTGTCTTTGCTTTTTGTTCTTGATTCTTAGTCTGTCAATCTCTTCCAATGCACTGATCAGTTCTCCTTCCATGTCAACCACAACTTATTCTTCATTAACATCACTCCTTGTGCTATTATTGTCATAGTCCTCTTTGGACATAAGTATGAATTCATTTATTTTATCTTCAATAGATGAATCGTTGTCTTCATCATCTGAAGGATCATCATCATTGTTTACACAAAGACTTTTCTTATTAAAGTTATTCTCTTTAAAGAAATTTATGTGTTTGTATTTCTCCTCATCATCACAAGTCTGATCCTTTCCTTTGTGGGGACATTTATTTGGAAAATGACCTATCCTACCACAGTTGAAGAATTTGAAAGGCAGTTTACCTTTGTATTTGCCTGATCCCTTCTTTAGTCTCTTCACAAATTTTGCTTCAATTTCATCGGGCTCAAAATCCTCATTCTTGTCTGCTTTAAATGATGCTTCTCTGGAGGTGGGTTTATATTTAACTATTCTCATTTCATATACAGTCAATGTTCCTAGAAGTTGATCAAACTCCAAGGTTTTTAGATCATTAAGTTCTTCTATAGAAGAAACCTTCGGGTTGAACCTATCTGGGAGAGATCTCAAGATTTTCTGAACTAAAGAAGGTTCCCCAATTGTTTCACAAAGTGCCTTCATTTCATTTACCATTTCTTCTACTCTCATAAATTATTTTCCAACAGTTTCATCTTCCATCATCTTCAGTTGTTCAAACTGTATTCTGTAGGTTTGAAGCTTTGCATCCTTTACCTTATCATTACCCTCATAACTGCTAATGAGTTTGTCCCACATTTATTTGGCAGTTCCTAGGTGCATAACTTTTACAAATTCTGCTTCTACAAGCCCACTCAAGATAGCATTCATAGCCTTAGCATTGAAGCTAAATTCTAGTTTGTCATCCTTATTAGCTAGCACAACTAGCTTTACATAACCAATATCTACCACATCCCAGACATCTGCACCTAAAGCCATTATATAGGTTCTCATTCTAACTTTCCAAAAGGAAAAGTTTGTTCCATTGAACAAAGGGGCCTTATTGGTTGAATTTCCTTCATGGATTGACATGTTTAATCTCTACAATCTACCCTTAGATAAAAGGGGTCGGCTCTGATACCAATTGTTGGAAAACTGAGAGGGGAGGTGAATCAGTTGTTACCGTGCTTAAACAATTATGCTTCTTTTAAAATCTTTACAAGGCACTCAATGATGATCACAATAATGCAGGGAAATAAAAAATGACACTTTTAGCATCAGTCATATATATGAGAAACACAGAGACATATATTTCCCAAGGAAACCCATACAGGGTAAAAACCTCTTCTTCTTTATATGATAAGTATTATTTACATTCTTTACATTATCATACATATGAGCACAAACTCATTGTGAGGCTACAACCTCTATTTTGCAAGATGCAACTTGCTAAGAGCACCAAATCTCTACTTTTCTCTAGCACCCACTAGAAGGAAGCACCAACTCCCCGGTTTCTCTAGCACCAACTCCCTGTGTTCAAGCACCCACTTGAACCTCTGAGGACACCAGTCCTCCCTAGCACCTCCCAACCACCCTGAAATATAAATTCCATGTTACTAAAACTTATTACAGCGATATAAAGTTATTCAATGGCTTACCTGCCTTGTCGTTGTTCTGTTACACTGCTCTGCCTTGTCTGCATCAGTGTCTTCTACACAACCCTTGCACTTTCTATTCTTCTACCTCTTATGCTCTCTACGCCATATCGCTTCAATGCAACATTCCTCTACTGTGCATTTCTGCTCTTACGCTCTACCTCCTTGCACACATCTCAATTTTCCTGCACAGTGACAACAACAATCTCTTTTTTTTTTTCACATTCTTATAGTCTCTGTGCTCTTTGTGCATGCAATATTCACCATGCCTCTGCATTCTCACTCTACGCCAAATTCCTCCACATCTCTAGTGCTCTGCCTCATCATCATCATGAATCTTCAGCTTCTTTGGTAGTTTTTCCCACACATTTAGCATCGTTGGGTGTTATGCTGATATTCTTCAGCCTCTCTGAGAGTCAAGACTCTTCGTCTTCTTTGTTACAGTAGAGCTCACCCTCTCTTTTGCAATTACAGGCCGCAACACACATCCAGCTGTCAATCACCTCCACAAATAGTCTTTGTTATACTGGATGATCCCTTGAGACTCTTCACCTCATCTATCAATCACCTCGAAGTGTCTTCGAGTTCTCTGATAGAACTCATCACTGATTTCTGGCAGTTTCACTATGTCATGCAACAGTAGCCCTCTGATCTCCTTCAGTTTCATTTGCATCGTTGAGTGATCTTCATTAAAATTTCCTTTATTTTGTATTTCATCATTTCGGCTTTCCTGTGGCCAAGTGTCTCGTTAGTATATGTCAAAATCTTTGAAACGCCGAAAAAGGATCTTGTCTGCACGTACTCTTCTCTTCAGCTCTTCGATGGTGTGACCACCGGCTGAGACCACGCGCTTATGAATAAAGCGCTTTCGTGATTTCGCATTTCATGAATCTGGAGATGAGGCATCTTGACTCTCCAATTTGTGATCCCCAAAACCTCGAAATGGATCTTATCTGAGCTAGCTCCTTCCCTTCTCGTGACCACTGACGGTGACCACAGGCTGTTCCAAAAGGCACTACATATTTTGTGATTTTATAAACTTCATCGAGTCTAATCGACGGTTGAAATATCCATATATCCGACGATCTAGATATTATCGTGTTCTCACATCTCACTGTTCCTTAGATGGAGGTTCTTGTCACTCCAAGTTGCGATAGTAGAAACTACGAGATGGATCTTAGATTGACGGCCCACGTTCTTGGTGAATTGATAGTCCATATCTTATTGTGAATTCGCATCTCGCGATTCCTGTGATGGAGGTTCTCATCACTCCAACTCGTGATAGGCAAAGCTCTGAGATGGAGCTCAGATCAATGGTTCATGTTCTTGGTGAATTGAAAGTCCAGATCTTATTGTGAATTCGCATCTCACGATTCCTCTGATGGAGGTTCTCGTCACTCCAAGTCGCAATAGGCGAAGCTCCAAGATGGAGCTTAGATCAACGGTCCAGAATCCTTGGTGATCTAATAGTCAAGATCTTATCATGAATTTGCATATCATGATTCCTATGATGAAGGGTCTCATCACTCCAAGTCAGGATAGGTGAAACCTCGATATGGAGTCGGATCAACGGTCGAGATCATACCTTGATCTAATGGCTGCGATTAAATCGCGATTTTGCATATCAAGATTTCGACATTCCTGTGGTGAATGTTATTTTACATCTCCAACTCCCAATCCATGAATCTTCAAAATGGAGTTGGATCGATGGTCCATATCGCACCTTTATCTGACGGCTATGATTAAATCGTGATTTCGCATATCGCGATTTTGAGACTCCTGTTGTAAAGAACCTTGACATTTCCATTTCCCGATAGCCAAAACTCCAAAATGGAGTGTGACCATTACTTCGATCTTGTCATTTTTGTTACAATGTTGGTCTTCCTAAACTTATCGACTCTATGTGAGTTGTGCTGCTGGTCTTCCTGAAATTACTTCTATTCCTGTTTTTCCATCGATGCCATCAATGACAGGAATAATCTGATCTTGACAAAGGAATAATTTGATCTTTCCATCAATGATAAGAATACTCTGCTTGTTAAACATGCCAACAGATAATCCTCATGTCATACAACTATTTTGAATGGAATCCTAAGGCTACATTCCAACTCAAAAGAAAATTTTTGTATAATTTGACGATGGCGACAGAAACATAACCTACATCAATGCTTGAGAAGATCAAATGGGCGAACCATAAGGATGAGGCCATAGGATTACTTCTTGAGTTAATTTCCACAGATATATAGTTTCATGTTGTCACATGCAAGACTCCAAATGATATCTGGACCACCTTGGAAGGACTCTTTGGAAAGAAGGATGAGATGCGAGGTCATATGCTTGAGGTAGAGTTGAATACCTTAGACCCTAAAAGTTTTGATAATATAAATGATTTATTTACTAAATTTAAATCTTTGATTTTGAGCTTGGGTGAATGTAGTATTCACAAGTCTACATAAGAGAAACAATCTATTCTAACAATCTTGGCCAAGGTAGGACCAAAATATGTTTTATATGTCTCCAATTTTCATTTTGGCAGATGTCTTTTGGGTTCAAATTAGAAAATGCCTACGATGGATCAGCTCATTTAGTCTCTCAGAAAAGGGCAGACAAAACTCATATAGATGGGCCACACGAAAGATCCCAAAGCACATGCACTCACCATGCATGATGGAAAAGGGTCATCCAATCAGAAATCAAAGTAGAAACGAAAGGAGCTATTACATCTAGAGTCAGAGGGATATTCCAAACCCTTCAAGGATTCTTTAGGTTCCAAAGATTCTTCAAATTCCAAAGGGAAGAAGAAGAAGGGAAAGAAGTGCACATATTGCAATAAACTGAATCATGAAGAATCCACATGCATGAAGAAGCAAATAGATCTTATGACACAGGTACTTCAGAAGAATAAACTTCAAGACTTCATTCATGAAGGAGACAAGAAGAAGAAGGAAGAATACCATGCGCCTAAGAAAGGTAATAATCATGATCTGGTTGCAATTAATTCCTCATCTGATTCATGGATTATATATTCCAGCGCATCACATCATATGGCAGCTAAAGAGGAAGTATTTACTTCTTTGAGTTCATTCTATGGACCTCCTATTCTCATGGGGGATGATACTCTAATAGCAGTTGTAGGAGAGGGAAGAGTGGAACTTCCTAATGGAAGTTTTGAGAATGTTTTACATGTTCCAAAGTTTTCTATTAATCTTCTCTCAGTTTATGAGATCACTCAAATAGTTAAAAGGGTTGAATTTAAATCAGATTTAGTTACTTTACTTGTCATGCATGATAGTTCCAGTATTGCAGTTGGTGAGGTAGATCACAAATTACAGTTGTATAAGTTCACTAAGTTTATTGACTATGACTAATGTTTGCTAATTACACATGCTAATGATAGTAGTAGAGTATGACATGAGACATTTGATCATTGAAACTTTAGGTACATGCAATGACTTTCCAAGAAAGGAATGGTAAAAGGCTTGCCAGACATTCACTTTTCTAAAGGGTTTTGTGAAGGATTCATTCTTGGCAAGCATCCCGAAGAGAATTTTGAAAAGGGGAAGGCAAGGAGAGCCTCCTCTTCCTTGGATCTTGTTGACAGTGATCTCATGGGTCCATTTCCACATCTGTCCATCAACAAAGAAAGGTATTTTCTTACATTTATTGATGATTACTCACGCTATACTTGGGTTTATTTTCTCAGACAAAAGTATGAAGTTTTTGAGCATCTCAAAGACTTCAAAGCTCTAGTAGAGACATAAACTGGGAAGAAAATCAAGATCGTCTATACAGACAATGGGGGGGAGTATATCAACAAATATGTTCATAATATTTGTCATGAAGTTGGTATCCAGCTGCAACACATAGTTCCATACACTCCGCAACAGAATGGAGTTGTTGAAAGGAAGAACATGTCTCTCAAGGAGATGACCAGTTGCATGTTACATGCAAGATCACTTCCCTCCAATATTTGTTCTAAGGAACTTAATTGTGCTACTTACAGACATAACAGATCACCTCACAGATTTGTTGAGGATAGGACACCTTTTGAGGCTTGGATAGGTGAAAAAATAGATGCCACACACTTCTACATCTTTGGATCTAGATCATGGGCCCATATTCCTTCTGAAAAGAGGAAAGCGTTAGATCCATAGAGCAGACCTTGCATATTTGTGGGATATCCAGATGATGTGAAGGGGTACAGATTGATTGATCCCTCTATAGACTGGCTCATCATTGAGCTAACTATTCAGTTTGAGGAGAGTTATTTGCATGCACCTCCAGTGCAACATGCATAGACTCTTGTGCGTCCATTAGTTACAACAATCAGAGATGATGATTCCACACACTCAGATGATACATATTCAAACATAGATTCAGAGGATTTTGTACATGCAGATGAGTAGGTAGTACAACCAAATGAGTAGACAGTTTTGGAGCTTCAACAAATGCCTAAGTGGGCAAAGTCCACACTTCAGGTAGTAGGAAACCTTGTAGGGGATCCATTGGATTTGAGGAGGACTCGATCTCAGCATGTGGATTCTTCTCATGTAATTTCATCTTCTAAACAAAGGATTCCCATGCATTTCTATATGGTTCAATCTTATGATCCACATACCTATAGTGAGGTTGTTGGAAATCCATTATGGGCAGCAGCCATGCATGAGGAGCATGACTCTCTCCTAGAGAATCAGACTTGGTATCTGGTTCCACTTCCACCAGGGAGGAAACTTGTCATATGTAAATGGGTCTACATGACCAAGAGAGCAATAGATGGTCAGGTGAGTAGGTACAAGGTCAGATTAGTTTCAAAAGGATTTCAATAGATTCATGGGATATATTATGATGAGACCTGTGCTCTTGTAGAAAAGATGAACTCCATTCGCTTGGCTCTAGCCATTGCAACAACTAAAGGATGGGAAGTTCGCTAGATGGATTTGAAGAATTATTTTCTTCATGGTGACCTTTCAGAGGAGATATACATGGAGCAGACACAAGGGTTCATTCAGAACTCATCTTTAGTATGCATACTGAATAAGTCTCTCTATGGCCTCAAGCATGAACCTAGAGCATGGTATGCAAAGATGGATTCTTACTTGCTTTCATGTAATTTTGTTAGATGTAAATCTGATTATAATGTTTACATGTTGAGGACTACTGACTCTGTGATGATATTGGTACTCTATGTTGATGATCTTTTGATCACTGGTAGCTCTACTTCAACCATTGCTTTGGTCAAATATATTTTGCATGACAAGTTCTTTATGATGGACATGGATCCACTACACTCCTTTCTTGGTATTGAGATTAGTCAGGATCATTTCGATATCAAAATTTCTCAGGCTAAGTATGTTAGGGATATTTTGGATATATTCCACATGACAGATTGTAAGTCTGCACCTACACCCTTCTTATCTGGGACCATAATTGAGGATGGCGGGGATACAACATTAGTGGACAACATTTTGTATCAACAGTTGGTAGGGATTTTTCTGTATCTCACCCACACCCATCCATATATCTTATATGCGGTAGGAGTAGTTTCTAGATACATGCAGGAACCCCATGATCTACACTGGAAGGCTTCCAAGCACATCCTCATATATGTTCAGGGAACCATGAGTTATGGGATTCACTATGCACTTGGTTGTGCATTGGATATCATAGGCTTCACATATTCATATTGGGCTGGTGATAGCATAGATCGCAATTCCACGTCTGGGTACACTCTCAATTTGGGTTCAGGCCCAATTTGTTGGTCAAGTAAGAAGCAATCAGCCATTTCTTTATCTTCTGCAGAGGCTGAGTACAGAGGCGTAGTCAACTGTTTCATTCAAACAATTTGGCTTTAGCACTTCCTTACCGAGCTTGGTATCTAGTTTTAGTGTCCGAATATCATATGGTGTGACAATAAGAGTACACTAAGATTTTGTAGAGATCCAGTACAATGACAATGAACCAAACACATTGAAGTCCACAAGCATTTCATTAGAGATTTAGTACATGACATGATCATTGATTTGAAGTTATGTCCTTCCTCTAAGTAGACTGCTGACATATTCACCAAGACATTCACTAAGCAGAAGTTTCATACTTTGCGGGGTCATCTTGTAGTGAAGAACACATTTTCCTAGAAACTGCCTTTTATTCTTTTGATACATTGTCTTTTGAGGGTGGGGATTTGTTCCCACATGGTTTTCCCTCTTTCCTCACTTTTATTCAGTGTTCATTAGTTGCAATGTACATGAGTACCTAATATTTCCTAGTAGCCGGGACTCATCTTTTACTCCATAGTGATGTTCAGGGGGGATGTTGGATAAATTTATATTTTCGGCACACTAGTTCAGTTGCAGTAACACTAGTTCAGTGGGTGTTAACTGACGAGCTCTATTTTATACTTTCTAATCTTATACCAACACTATTGTGCATGCATTCCTAATTATAGGATGTCATTTCCTATATGAGTGAAGATAACTCGCTCATTTCTTAGATCATAATATACAATGATTCTCATTCTGCATTGTGTATCTCTCTTCCTTTTCTTGATAATCTTTGTTTGTGTATGCTTTAGCTAGGTCTCGTATGCAGGTTTCCATGAAACACTGACAAAGAGAAGGGGGATTTCCGCTTGACAATGTAAGTTATCTTCAATGTTAATTAAGAAGTCATTATTGGCCAAGATTTTGAGATGTTGGTGTTGTTGTGATTGGGAATCGATTGTTCTTGCTTCTAATTGTGCTTTGGGAATTTGTAAAAACAAATATTTCTATTGTAGATTATTCTCATGCATTTAATATATGTTCTTTCTTTATCTTTTCTTCATGCTAACAAATGGATGTGAAGCTATTACTTACAGTAATGTATAGGATTTCATTGATTTGTTATTAATTATCAAAATATCTATGCAATATGTGTTTCAATGAAATTTTTCCTATGTGTAGCCTACTTTTATCTTTTTAGCACCATGTATTTCAATGTTTTAATATTCCTAGCTAGGAAAACTAGATTAGTTGTGAGATTTCATTCTGCATATGAATTTTCAATTACATTTAATGTTAAATTCATAAATAGGTAAAATCAACAAAAACATAAACCAAATGGTTTTCCACTTGTAATGGTGAAAGGTCTAATTGGCCCCTTCCCCCAAGTAAATCCATGTTGTTGACAAAGGGAATTTTCCCACATCAACAAAATGCAAGAGCAGTGGGGTTGATTCTAAAAAATATTATCTCTCAAGAGGTTGATTCGTAAATAAAAAAAAAAAGGTTATACTAAACCAAGGAACTTTGTGTGAGGGGGGGAAAGAAAAATGAGACTTCTCTCTTTTCTCAAAGATTGGACCTTTCTGACTTTGGATGTGAATGAGAGATCTAGAGGGTTATTAATAGAGTGGAATAGATCCTTATAGCTCACTCAATAATTTTTTCTAAATACATATTTTGTAATAGAATTGAGGTTGATGGAAATAGGGAAGACCTTTTCCATCATCAATATGTATGATCCAAGGTTTTTCAATTTTTCCAATCTAGGAACCTTAAAGGAAGATAATGTTATAATAGGTCAAGACATAAACATCTCTACTAAAAGAGGATATTCCTAGGGAACAAATGTTAGGCAAACCCATGTGTATATTACTTAGTTTGTATGTGCAAATAAGTAGGACTTTGTGATGTGGTGCCATTAAACTTAGTCCCTACATTGAGGAATTATAGGGCATGGGATGGTGATGTCTCTAAAAGGTTGAATAGATTTATGGTGGAACCTAGTAGGATTAGGAGATGGGTTGGAGAGGATGTCTCATAAATCATCTCCTTGTCCTATTACAAATTGATAAATATGAAAACAAACCTCCTAATCCTTTTAAATTCAACCCAAAATGATCGGACAATGAAGAATTCAGATTGTTGGTTGGTTGGAATTAGATGAAGTTTAACTCTTCTAATGAAATCTTAGAAATGTTTCGATTTTGTAGAGAACTTAAAAAGAGTAAATATGGTCATTGCAAAATGAGAAAAATAAAACTATCAAATCATAGAGAGACCTAAATTATGTCAAGTTTCAAATTGTCAAAAGAAATTACCAAAACAATGTAGGGATATTTTCAAAAGATGAAAAGGAATAGTTAAATATTTTAGAAGATATGAAAATGAAGTGGATTGAATGGGAGGGATACAAATGGAGGATGAAGAGTATGGAAATTTGGTGGGTAGAAAAGAATGGAAACAGTAAGTCCTTTCATAATTATGCAAAGCACATGAAAAATATCAATATGATATAGGAAGTGGGAAATGAGGATCGCAATATAGTCAGAATATCTTAGGAGATATTGGGTTAACCCATTTTTAGAAGATCTATCAAGAACCTCCTAGGACCAATATAGAAGAAATAAACAAAATGACTTCACACTTTCCTAGGTTCATGGATCAAGAGAAAAATGAAGACATGGAAATAGACATAACTAGAGGAGAGCTTAGAGAAGTGATGGAATCCTTGCAAAAATAAAAAATCATAGGTCCTTATGGGTGGACAATGTATTCCTATTTGGGATTTTATGATTTACTAGAGGAGGATATATTGAGAATAGTGGAAGAATATAGGCCTTTAGGGAAGTTTTTATGCACCATAAACTATGATGGAAAATTGGTTGTTGTCATTGATGTCAACCCTAGTCATGTGTTTTGGACCGCAAGATTGATGAAGGTATTTGGACATGAAGGAAAATGCACATGCAGATACAACACCCATGGATGGATAGTATACATCATGTTGTTTCCAATTGTATGTGGAATGTCACGTGGATCCTCATGGTTGAGGATAAATGAATTTTTGAAGATGAAAAAGTGAATTGAAGAAAGAAGTACATGTAGGTCCTGAAGATAATTAAAGAAAAGAATTACAAAATAAGAAAGTGTCAGGTGTTCCGGGTAAAACGGGTGTTCCGGGTAAAACAATCATAACTTATTCATCGAGAATCCAAATGAAGTGGGACAAATTTCATTGGAAAGAGTATAGACTGTAGTTTCTTGTGTGTGAGTTTTAGAATCAAATGTTCAGTATTGAGTGTGGGGAATTCTTTGCAAGTTCACTCTCTTGAATAGACTAGAATTGAATAAAGTCTACCATTCTTTCTATAACCTCTTTTTGGTGAGGATTCAAGGAGTGAAAATTGGAGGAGTTTCAAAGAATACATTGAGTAATATTATCTACAGAATCAGAGTAATCCAAGATTTGAAGAATTGTAGAAATTGAAGAAGTCTCAGGAAGCATTATCAGGTTCTATGTGATGATTGGTTGATGGTGATGATTTAAAGTAAAGTTTTATTATCTCTCATATATTATTGGGTGGAAGGAAGGGGCAAGGATGGAGAGTTGAAATCTTTCTTGATATTGGAGGATTGTATCTTCCTCTTGGAGGTTTATCCCTCCCTTTACATTTGGAAGTTGTAGATACCTTTGGAACTCATTACTTCCCTTGAACAATAACTATTGATTATTTCTCATATATCGTGCATGGTCTATTGTGGTGTATTGGTGTAACTCTTATACTATTGTTCATTGCTCATTGGATATAGTTGAATGGTTTAAGTATAATTTGAAAAAGGTTTTAAATTGTACTTGATATTGATTCACCCCCCTCTCAATATCAACAAACTATACCTTTATTTACCTCATACCAAATAATGATAATCATTAATATTTAGAGGAATTCACGCTTACTTCTTTATGCAATGCAATTTACAAATGAAATGCCAAAATCATAAAAAATATATTAAAGAGAGTCTTATCTAATTCCATTTCCCATGAATAGTTTGGTTTTTTACATGAAAGGAAAATACATGATGTAGTGGGCGTGGCTCAAGAAGGCTTTCATACAATACAAATTAGAAATATGTTTTCTATGGTTCTAAATCTAGATCTTTTAGGCATATGACATAGTGAGTTGGTTGCATTTATGACTAATGCTCATCCATGGGTTAAATTATATAGATGATAAATTGGATAATGGTTTTTTTTTCATTGGTATCACATGCACTATTTATTAATGGTTTTTCCTCTAGTCTTTTACTTCTTCAAGGGGTTTAAGATAGGGTACTTGTCCCATGTCTCCGTTCCTTTTTCTACTAGTAGCTAAAGGCTTAAGCAAGGTTGTGAATGAGTATAAAAGAGAAGTTGTAAAATGGATAAATGTGGGTAGATATATAACAATGTCTCATTTTTTATTTGTGGATGATGATATTTTGTTTGGTACTAGTTTTTTTTATGGAAGAGAAGAAATATAAGAAACAATTGTACGTATACTATAAAGAAACTAGAATGGAAGTTAAATCACGTAAATTCACTATTTTATTTAATGGTTTAGTGGTGAAACGGGAAAGGAGGTTGATTAAAATCCTAACATTTAATGTATATTTCTTTGATAACGAGAGTGAAGTACCTAGGTTTCATGTTGAAGCCAAATGATTATAGGTTCAAAGACTAGAACTAGCTTTATGAAAATATGTAAAAAGAGTGTTAAATTGCTTCCATAGATGGTTATCACATGGAAAGATGATTGAATCGAAGCTAATCATGTTTATTGGCATTCATTAGCATACATTCCTATAGTTATTCTTGAAAAAGTAAGAAAAAAAAATTACAATTTCTTATGGATGGGGAATAAAGAAAAATAAGGTATTCCACTAATTAAATAAAGTAAGATAGAAAAACCGAAGGAAATTATGGGGTGGGGATTGAACAATATTCACTTATTTGGTAAAGTACTAGTAGCAAAGATTTAATGGGATATTTTAAAAGATGGAGGACTGTGGAAGAAAGTTATTATGAAAAAATATATTGACCCATTGTCCTTTGAAGATTATAACAAAATTCTAATGGAATTAGTAGAGGGGGGCTATATTTTATAGAAGTCCCTAATAAAATATTTTCAACTAGTTTGAAATTGGATAGCATGGAGAGTGGAAAATGGGGCCAAAGTTTGAATAATTTCAATATGGACTATGTCAAAAAAAATTCAAGTTTGTCAAGTTTGTCAAGTTTGTAAGCATCCTATATTTATGGTAGTTGGCTATTTAACCAATGATGCCGATTTCATCCCTTTGAATACCCAGTTTACAATTTCTATGGTCGTGTATAAGCTTCATGGACTCCCTCATCATTAGTGACCAAGATGTCAAGTTTGTCAAATTAGCGCTTGATTTTAGGCTATTCTTACGCAAATGAGTGGTTGTGAAACTGATGGCATATTTTGTACCAGCCATGAGGCCTAGTAAAATCATAACCATAATTCAAAGGTTGATGGCATTTCCTTGTATGTAACATATGCTTAGGGTGATGGATTATTCAAGTCATTTTAGATTCTGGGATATATGGTTAAATCTCAAGCGTTGCTGCAGAGTTGAAGATTAATGATGCAATTTATGGATCAAGCCAAGGTACATATTTTCCTTCTAATCATGCATTGGATGAAGAAGTTTGTTTACAACGTAAAGGTGGAGGATATACAAAATTAGTTCTGAAAGGATCAACAACATTATCTTCCAAGGTAAATGAAAATACAAGAAGACTATCTGAAGCAGGTGTCATGGAAAGTTCAACCTCATCCACTCCAAGGTTAGGTGAAGAATCCTCATTGCACTATTTATTCCATGGTTACAAATATTGTCATTGTAAGGAGCCATTTATTAGTGGAACTACTGATATATTAGTTCCATGAACCAAGGAAGAGAAAAGAAACAGTTCTAGCTAGTCACAGAATAACATTCCATCATGTTCTAGCATTGGAAAGGCTTCAAGATCATCTTGCAGAGAGGTTTTAAGATTTATATAGTAATTTCATCAAGTACTAAGCCTTGGGTTTAGTATTTCACCAAAACACGTCAAGCAAGGGTATCACAGGATCTACTATGCTAGGAAATAAAAATGAGTCTAGGGAAGGGGAATTTATTGGTTGTAGTAGACACAGAGAATGTGAGGTTGTATTACACTCTAGAGTAAAATGTGATTCTTGTAGAATGGATGTTGAACCTCTGTACCAAGATGAAGAGTAGCCTAAAGTAGTTCTCTCCCACCCAAATGGAGACAACAGATATATTCGTTTCCAAAGTGGGTTGAACCTGGTGAGGAATGATGAAAATATATTCAAGGGATTATTTTACATCGCTATCAAGGATGTGGATGTCCCTGATGTAGAGGAATTAAAAGATGAATTATGTGTAAAACTTCTACAAATTTGTAAAAGATCTCAGGAAATTTTCTTGACAAATATGTATGGAGGAATGGTTGAAATTTATGCAATGCCTCCTTTTACTCGACAAGAATATGATCAAGAAGGTCTATATGATATTGCTTTGAATATAGATGAAGAGTTGGGACATAGTTATGAGAGTGGTTGTGCTTTCTTGAGGGATTTGAAGCTTGTTATTACCCAGATAACAATGAAGGATTGGACCCCTATGGATTTTAAATGTGTTTCTATGAAGGTTTATATCCTTCACAGGAACTTGGTTTATTCTGTTAGGGCAGGATGCATTTCTATGCATCTATGGCACTCTAAATTTTAGGACTTCCTGGGGGCATTGACTGAGATTAAAAATACAAGTTAACCCTAGATCATTTTAGTGATCTACACAATAAAAAAAAATGAAATTAAACCAAACTCAGGGATTATGTGCCATAGATACTCACCATCGATCTTGGCCATGTCAAATGGTCTCTTACATGCAAGTTGAAATGGTCTCGGTGTCAAATTCTCTTGTGTGCATGGTCTCAGCATCAATATTTATTTGGTGTGCAAGGTCTCATTGTCAAATGCATTGTGGCATGTAGGTTCAAATATGTTATTGGTCCCACGAATTTTGTCTCCTTTCCCCTTGCTACCCTCACTTCAAGTTTTGTCAAAGGTTTTGTTTCAGGTGGGATCCAATATCTTCACACACAGATGGTTTTGTTTCGGGTGGGCTCAAATAACTTCACACCTCATGGCCTAGTGTGCAAAGGGTTTTATTTCAGGTGGGCTCGAATAAATTCACACCTCATGGCCTGGTGTGCAGAGGGTTTTGTTTCAAGTGGGATCGAATAACTTCACACCTTGCAGACTCAACATGGTTTTGCTTGTTTTGATTTGTGATTGTTACATTTTTTTTTTGTTACTTCATTATATGTTGTTAATTATATATTGTGTTATATTTAATATATACTATATGATTAATGCATATTATATATATATATATATATATATATTAATAATAATTAATATATTATAGAATTAATAAATATTATATAATAATATAATAAATATATTATAATGTTATAAGGTAAGGGGTTATATAGTAAGGGTAACAATGTTAAAAGGATAAGGCGTTATAGTTATAGTATGATGACGACGATGGAAATGATGATGATGATGATGATGACGACGACGACAATGACAACGATGATGATGACGATGCTGAGGAGGAGAAGAATGTGTTGGATTACTAAGAGGGGGGGTGAATCAGTAAGAAAGTAATTATAATCCTTTTTCTTCAAATGTTAAATCAATGTAGAATTATTATCCAATAATGAGCAGTACAAATAAATAATCACACACATGCACAGTACACCAGTGTTTTACATGGAAACCCAAATCGGGAGAAAACCACAGAATGTTTTTTCTTATATGTCTTGAAGAATTACATTCATTGGAAGCACCAACTTCCTTTGTTTTCCAGCTGCAACTGGAAGGAGGCTCCAACCCCCTAGTTTCTCAGGATACAACCTGAGGGAAGCTCCAAATCCCCAAATCTCTAGCTACAACCAGAAGGAGGCTACAACCCCCAATGTTCTCCGGCTACAACCGGAAGGTGGCTACAACCACCTATCCTTTCCCCGTCCTGCCACCCTGAAGTAGAAGTAGAATGATGGAACCACTGTCACACTATCATTGTGAGATATACTGTTGTAAACCTGTGTAATGATCCCAAGCCATTATGCAAGGATCATCACTGTTTTGGTGTCTTTTTAAAACTTTTTCTGAGTGAGGTATTTCGTCAAACACTTTGTTGATCTACCTTTTAGATGTGTTTATATGTGTGTATG
>ML779516.1:370861-385232 GCA_009831015.1 Picea engelmannii | reverse complement strand
CCATGTAGGATATTTTCCCTGAAAAATTCACTTTCCTTCATCTCATTATTCCACAATTAAGCATGGGTTCTCTTACTCCACAAAGCGTCTTTCCGTGAGGGCTTTCACCATAAGGGGACCACTTTGGATTTCATCCATATTTACTTCTTATCAACCATGAAAAAAAAATGAGTCATATTTACATCAAACACTGTTGGGTCCATTACCCAAACCTTTGTGCTACGGGTCTTTCTTCAAGGGTTGACATCAATGACAACCAACCGTAATCAATAGAATGACCATGTTGATTATGATGATGAAAATAATGGTTACATAAATGGTTATAAGGGATAATGGTGATGGTTATAATATTTAGGTGTTGGGAAGGGAATGCAAGTGCGGGAGGGGTCCTTCTTGGACCCAGTGGTGACATCTCGAAGTAAGTTACTCTTGGAATATTGGGAAGATGACCAATAATAAAGTTGAAGTGTGTGTTGTCTACCAAGGCATGCTAATAACCATTCAACGTCAAGTTAGTCATTTGACCATTATTGGAGACTCCCTAGTAATCATATGGCTCCTCCAATTTATATCTCTCCCTCGGGATGAATAATTTGAGAATAATGCTAGATCTAATTGAGAAGAATGATTTTATTTTTTCTTAGTTTTGTTGAGTATATAGCTTCTTTAGTAGGAATTAGGTTGTTTTCAATATTTCATCCTATCATAGAACCTCATAGTTTCTCTTAATGATAAATTTCATGAGGGGCCTTATCCTATTTAAAATAGTAGTTAAAATACTTTTGTAATAATTTTAAACGTGGATACCAATTTGAAATATGAAAGTAACAAATCTTCCTACTTTTATGGGACCAAGTGTTAAAAAGATTTAGTTTAGGAATTTGAGTATTTTCTAGGATTTCATTGACTGTTTAATTCCTTATAATAGATCTACATTTATTGCATGAAACATTTTTTGGTAATATTTTGGAATTCATTTCCTTTATCATACAATTCCTCTTTTGAAATTGAAGCCATAAGTTTTACATTCATGTTCTTAGTGATGATACTTGGTATAAGGCCTAAGAGAAATTGATGGTTGTATAGAGTAGATTCTAAGACTAGTTAAAAGGTACTTGAAATAGGATTTTTCCTATTTATTGATGAAGTCATGTCATTACTTCACCACATTATATTTTATTAGGAGATATCATTTTGTTTATTTTATAACTATGTTCCTATCTCTTTCCTTGACCCATGGGAATTTTTTCCCTTTTAAATGTCTCCTCTATGGTATATATTTCATCAAGGTCTTTGAATGAGGTATCATCCTTTTCTAATAAATATTATGTATATCCTATATCATCCTCATTGAGTGTTAGTACATACACATCCTATGTTTTTCCACCATTCTCCTTACTTTGATATTTGTCAAAGTTGGTTCCTTCGATATTTTATATTTACTCATATTTTTGTATTTATTCTCAATGAACAATTTCCTAGGACATCGATAGGCGCATGTGTGATTTTGTGATTACTTATTGGTTACTATTATTCATGTTAGGAAACATGCATTTTCATATTAGATTAGTTTCATTTCATTATTTATCTTAGAAACATTCAACGGTAGAATCGACCACAACCAATAAACCCAAAAACTAGTAATGTTTGTCGGGCCAAAATACATATGGGTTCCCTACTTCAAATGGTACGAGGTCTATTAAGGAATTCTCACAAGGGGTAAACCCTACTATTGATCAAGGTCATTTCGACATGTCAACAATGATGTGTAAAACTGGAGGAATCGAGGGATGAGTCCAATAGGGGGACCTCTCAAAGTGTGGTTATTAAGAACATGGGTCACCGATCAAATTGAAACAGGAGGGATGAAGAAGCAGATTGGGACAAGGAGTTGAGAATTCAAACAACTTTGTATGGAACCTTTAAGAAAGACACAAAGGGAGTAAAATCCCAAGGAAGTTCTAAACCCTCCAAAAGGGGGGGCTGGGGGAGAGGTAGTTCTCAACTCTTCAAAAGGGGGGGCGGGAGAGGTAGTTCTCAACTCTTCAAAAGGGGGTCATATAAATCCTCTAGTAAATGATGAAATTGGTCTCTTGGAATTGTAGAATTTTGGGGATCAAAGAAAAGAGAGAGAAAATGAAAAATCTTGTCATAGTTGAGAAACATCAAGTCCTTCTGATCCAGGAGACAAAACTGAGGGAATTCCAGGTTGTTCTTCAAGAGAGTAGTCACTTCTAGAAATTAAGCTAGGTTGTAGCAATTAGAGCTAGGGGGGCCTCCGGGGGAATTTGTACCTTATGGAACCCCATTTTTTTTCTTTTCTATTGGAACATAGTTTTGAATAGAAGCACTAGAAAATGGTCAAAATCATGAACTAACCATTAGGTACTTCGATTCATTTGGTTAGTGCCTATATTCCAAATAACAATCATGAAAAGTTAGAATGTTGGGACTCTCTAATGGAGCTACTGGAGTTAGGTTTTAGCCAAAATTGTATCATTGTAGGAGAATTTAATACCACCCTTCATCAAAATGAGAAAAACGGAGGATTCATAGTTAGAGACCCTTTTAGAGAAAGGATGGAAGACCTCATTTCCTTTTTAGATCTGATATATATTCAACCAAGCAAGGGAAAGTTCACCTGGAATAACAGAAGAGCATGTCTTCTTTGACTCCTTTTCATGACCTAACCTCCTGGTGGTATATTCCTAATACTTTAATGGGATTCAAAATAAATTAATACTTAATAAACAACTACTTGATAAATTTCACAAGCTTCATCAGTTATTTGATCTTGTCTTTTCTTTTTCCTCTGATCTAAGCTATTGACCATATTCCACTTATTGGCCACTGAGTTACAAGACATTTTCTTATGTGGGTATAATATGAGTAATATTTGAGCCTTGAAACCCTCCCATACCGTCAAGGCATGCATCTAGTGCAACCATATCAAATTTCAATGACTACAATAAAATTTTGAGAAAATTTCAACATTGGCCCCATTAATTGGTCACTTTGTAGGGTTGACGAGAATCAACACTTATTCTAGTAATCAAGATTGGTCATGTTCCTATACCTAATTGGTCTTCTGTTTGGTCACCTTTTCCTTTTTAGTTCTCACACGACCATGTCTT
Organism: Picea engelmannii; assembly: GCA_009831015.1. Classification (NCBI taxonomy): domain Eukaryota; kingdom Viridiplantae; phylum Streptophyta; class Pinopsida; order Pinales; family Pinaceae; genus Picea; species Picea engelmannii. Next base: position 382,098 of record ML779516.1, on the reverse strand, counting down.
CTTTGACCCATTTTCATGACCTAATAGCCTTTTGGTGGTATAATCCTAATACTCTAATAGGATTCAAAACAAATTGATACTCGATAAACAACTACTTGATAAATTACAAAAGCTTCATGAGTTATTTGATCTCGTCTTTGTTTTCTTCTCTCATCTAAGCTATTGACCATATTCCACTTATTGGCCACCAAGTTATAGACCATTCACTTATGTCGGTATAATATGAGTAATATTTAAGTATTGAAACCCTCTCATACCGTTAAGGCATGCATCTAGTGAAACCATGTCAAATTTCAATGACTACAAGAAACGTTTGAGAAAATTTCAATGTTGGCCCCATTAACTCGTCACTTTGTGGGGTCGACAAGAATCAACACTTATTCTAGTAATCAAGACTGGTCATGTGCCTATATCTAATTGGTCTTCTCTTTGGTCAACTTTTCCTTTTGATTTCTCACACGGTCATGTATTCTTTGCACCCTTTTAATGAAATACTGACCTTCTAGTGGTATATTCCTAATACTTTAATGGGATTCAAAAGACATTAATAATCGATAAACAACTACTTGATAAATTGCACAAGCTTCATCAGTTATTTGATCTTGTATTTTTTTTTCTCTCATCTGAGATATTGACCATATTCCACTTATTGTCCACCGAGCTACAAACCATTCACTTATGTGGGTATAATATGAGTAATCCTTGAGTCTTGAAACCCTCCCATACCATCAAGGCATGCATCTAGTGAAACTATGTCAAATTTCAATGACTACAAGAAACGCTTGAGAAAATTTCAACATTGGCCCCTTTAACTGGTCACTTTTGTGGTCGACGAGAATCAACACTTATTCTAATAACCAAGACTGGTCATGTGCCTATATCTAATTGGTCTTATCTTTGGTCACATTTTCCTTTTGAGTTCTCACACAGTTGTGTCTTCTTTGACCCCTTTTAATGACCTAACCTCCTAGTGGTATATTCCTAATACTTTAATGGGATTCAAAACACATTAATACTCTATAAACAAATACTTGATAAATTGCGCAAGATTCATCAGTTATTTGATATTGTCTTCTTCTTTTTTTCTCTCATCTAACCTATTGACCATATTCCACTTATTGGCCACCGAATTACATACCATTCAATTATGTGGGTATAATATGAGTAATCTTTGAATCTTAAAACCCTCCCATATTGTCAAGGCATGCATCTAGTGAAACCATGTCAAATTTCAATGACTAGAGGAAAATTTTGAGAGACTTTCAATGTTGTCCCCATTACTTGGTCACATTGTGGGTTTTATGAGAATAAACACTTATTCTAATAATCAAGACTAGTCATGTATCTATATATAATTGGTATTCTCTTTGGTCACCTTTTCCTTTTGAGTTCTCACAGGGCCATGTCTTCTTTGATCCCTTTTCTTGACCTAACCTCCTGGTGGCATATGCCTAATACTTTAATAGGATTTAAAACACATTAATACTCGATAAACAACTACTTGATAAATTAGGCAAGCTTCATCATTTATTTGATATTGTATTTGTATTTTTCTCTAATCTAAGCTATTGACCATATTCAACTTATTAGCCATCGAGTTACAAACCATTTTCTTATGTGGGTATAATATGAGTAATATTTGAGTCTTCAAACCCTCCCTTACAATCATGGCTTTCATATAGTGTAACCATATCAAATTTCAGTGACTACATGAAAAGTTTGAAAAACATTGTCCCCATTAACTAGTCACTTTGCAGGGTCAACGAGAATCAACACGTATTCTAGTAATCAAGACTGGTCATGTGCCTATATCTAGTTGGTCTTCTCTTTGGTCACCTTTTCCTTTTGAGTTATCGCATGACCATGTCTTCTTTGACCCCTTTTCATGACTTAACCTCCTAGTGGTATATTCTGAATACTTTAATGGGATTCAAAAAAAAATAATACTCGATAAACATCTACTTAATAAATTACACAAGCTTCATCAGTTATTTGATCTTGTCTTTGTTTTTTTCTCTCATCTAATCTATTGACCATATTCCACTTACTATCCATCGAGTTACAGACCATTCTCTTATATGGGTATAATATGAGTAATATTTGAGTCTTGAAACCCTTCCATACCATCAAGGCATGAATCTAGTGCAACCATGTCAAATTTCAATGACTACAGGAAAATTTTGAGAAAATTTCAACATTGGCCCCATTAACTAGTCACTTTGCAAGGTCGACAAGAATCAACACTTATTCTAGTATTCAAGACTGGTCATGTGTTTATATATAATTGGTATTCTCTTTGGTCACATTTTCCTTTTGAGTTCTAACATGACCATGTCTTCTTTGACCCATTTTCATGACCTAACCTCCTGGTGGTATATTCATAATAATTTAATGGGATTTAAAGCACATCAATACTCAATAAACAAATACTTGATAAATTGAACAAGCTTCATTAGTTATTTGATATTTTCTTTGTTTTCTTCTCTCATCTAATCTATTGACCATATTCCACTTATTGGCCACTCAGTTACACACCATTCACTTATGTGGGTATAATATGAGTAATCGTTTAGTCGTGAAACCCTCCCATATCGTCAAGGCATGCATCTAGTGAAACCATGTCAAATTTCAATGACTACAAGAAAAGTTTGAAAAACATTCAACATTGACCCCATTAACTGGTCACTTTGTGGGGTCAACAAAAATCAACACATATTCTAGTAATTGAGAATAGTCATGTACCTATATCTAATTGGTCTTGTATTTGGTCACCTTTTCGTTTTGAGTTCTCACATGGCCATGTATTCTTTCACCCCTTTTCATGACCTAAATTCCTAGTGGTATATTCCTAATACTTTAATGGGATTCAGAACACATTAATAATCGATAAACAACTACTTGATAAATTGCAAAAGCTTCATCAATTATTTGATCTTGTCTTTGTTTTTCGCTCTCATCTAAGCTATTGATCATATTCCACTTATTGGAAACCAAGTAAATACCATTCTCTTATGTGGTTATAATATGAGTAATATTTGAGTCTTGAAACCCTTACATATTGTCAAGGCATGCATCTAGTGCAACGATGTCAAATTTCAATGACTACAGGAAAAGTTTGAGAAATTTTCAACGTTGGCCCCATTAGCTGGTCACTTTACAGGGTCAACGCGAATCAACACTTGTTCTAGTAATAAAGATTGGTCATGTGCCTCTATCTAATTAGTCTTCTCTTTGGTCATCTTTTCTTTTCGAGTTCTCACACGACCATTTCTTCTTTGACCCATTTTCTTGACCTAACCTCCTGCTGGTATATTCCTAATACTTTAATGGGATTCAAAACACATTAATACTAGATGAACAAACACTTGATAAATTTCACAAGCTTCATCAGTTATTTTATATTGTCTTTGTTTTTTCTCTCATCTAATATATTGACCATATTCCACTTATTTTCCACTAAGTTACATACCATTCGCTTATGTGAGTATAATATGAGTAATGTTTGAGTCTTGAAACCCTCCCATACTGTCAAGCCATGCATCTAGTGCAACCATGTCAAATTTCGATGGCTACAAGAAACGTTTGAGAAAAGTTCAACGTTGGCCCCATTAATTGGTCAGTTTTTGGGGTCGACAAGAATCAACACTTATTCTAGTAATCAAGATTGGTCATGTGCCTATATCTAATTGGTCTTCTTTTTGGCCATCTTTTCCTTTTGAGTTCTCACACGACCATGTCTTGTTTGACCCCTTTTCATGACCTAACCTCCTAGTGGTATATTACTAATACTTGAATGGGATTAAAAACAAATTAATACTCGATAAACAACTGCTTGATAAATTGCACAAGATTCATCAATTATTTGATCGTGTCTTTTTTTTTTCTCTCATATAAGCTATTGACCATATTCCACTTATTGGACACTGAGTTACAAACCATTCTCTTATGTGGGTATAACATGAGTAATATTTGAGTCTTTAAACCCTCCCATACTGTCAAGGCATGCATCTAGTGAAACCATGTCAAATTTCAATGACTACAGGAAACGTTTGAGAAAATTTCAATGTTGGCCCCATTAATTGGTCACTTTGTGGGGTCGATGAGAAACAACACTTATTCTTGTAATCAAGACTGGTCATGTGCCTATATCTAATTGGTCTTGTATTTGGTCACCTTTTCTTTTTGAGTTCCCACACGACCATGTCTTCTTTGACACAATTGCATGACCTAACCTCATGGTGGTATATTCCTAATACTTTAATGGGATTCAAAACACATTAATACTCTATAAACAACTACTTGATAAATTGCACAAGCTTCATAATTTATTTGATCTTGTCTTTTTTGTTTTCTCTCATCTAAGATATTGACCACATTCCACTTATATTCCTAATACTTTAACGACATTAAAAAAAAATACTCGTTAAACAAGTACTTGATAAATTGCATAAGATTCATCAGTTATTTCTTGTCTTTGTTTTATTGATGCAAGAGCATCGCCAGCAGGTAGCAAATGCACGTGGAAGTGTAAGACAGCTGGACAAGCACCAATGCATTTCATGTTTAAATTTTTTTGAAGTGGAATGTGTCAATCTTAAATGAGATAATTAAGAGGGAGTGCACTTGTAAGATTGTAATCAGACCTTGAGCATCCTGCTCTTGTCTGAAGTAGATAGAGGCATTTATGTTAAGATAAAATAGGTAGATAGAATTTAATTCTATATTAGACATTTTAGAGCCGGAGGGAAAACGGATATAGACACCCTCACTTGTATCATTGTAACATTAGGAAAGAGACATAAGCAAAAGCATAGAGCATACAAAGAAGAGAGTAAAGAGCTTTGTAAAAACACCCATGTACAGAGATTTGAATAGAAAGAGCTTTTGATTCAACTTCATGGCATCGTGTTTTTTCTTTTGTATGTATGTTGAATGTTGTGCTCATGAATGCTTTTCTCTTTCTTTCATGAAATTTCTTTTATGCTATGTATGAATGATTTCTTGTTGAATGTTTGAAGTCTGAGAGAGAGTAAGGAATGAGTTTCAATTTTTTCTCTGTCTGAGCAAGAATTCCTGCAAGGAGTGCAGTGGAGTTTGTCCACAAGGAGTGTGTCAAAAAGAATTCAGGGTTGTGTCTCTGAAGGCTCAGATTGTTTTTCTTTTGTTCTCACTTTCCACAAAAGTGTAAGTCAGACAAATGAGTCATGCAAGGTGTGCACAGACAAAACTTGAATTTAGGGTTTGAAACCTGAGAGGTTGTTGGAGGAATGTTGTTGGAGGGTGTGCGCAAAGTCGAAGGTGTTCAACACTTGAAGTGTTTGAAGGTTGCCGCAAGGAGTGCGCACAAGGATTCTTTTTATAATACCCATAGTTGTGAAGTAGCTCGAGAAAAGGTTAAATTCCTTGAAGTTATTGAAAGGAAGCCAGAGGAAAAGTGCCTTGAAGAATTGAAAGAAGGTGAGATGAATTTTCTTTGCAGGAGGACAAGTTTCGTAAAGGAATATTGTGTTCGTTTCGCAGGAATTGTAGAGGAAACTTTTGGACGATCGAAATTCTCCGTGGAGAATTTGCGAAGTCCCGCAAGCTGTTAGATATCACAGAGTAGCAGAGGAGATATGAAGAGTGTTTTCAAAGTGTTCAAGCTCAGGAGAGGCAGAACCATAGGATCCAAGTTATCCAGGACCGTTGGATCACTCGCAAAATCGCATCTCGGGATTTCATGAGTTGAAGGGTCGAAGACTTGGTATCAAGGTCCATGAAGTCACGCAAGGTGAAGAAACGTGTGTGTGGGAACAAAGGAAGTGACAAGGTGGACATGTGGTGAACTGTTAACATGGAAGTCAATTTCATTGACCACTTTGTAGTTTCCTGAGTTGAAGTTCCGAAATCCTTGCATCAGGACTCGCGAACTCGCGAAGTGCGAAGTCCCAAAATAGAGAGAAGTCTAGTTGTGGGGCTAGTGCTAGAAACCATGTCAGAGTTTGACATTTAAGGATTTCGGGAGATAGAGCATCAGAATTTTGGGTTTCGTGGAGCAGAGTTGTATGACATCAGAAATCGTGAACTCACGAAAGCCGAAAAGTCGGAGTTTTGGAGTTTTGGGATTCGGAGGTCTAAGTGATGAGACACTCGACCAAAGGATTCACGAAATCACGAAGTCTGATCTCCCGAAGTGTGAAGGGAGAATCCCACAAGGTTTTGTTGTGGGTGCAAATTTCCTGAAAGGGAAATAGAAGAGCGATTGACGAAGAGATCTTCGGGCCAAGGAGGGAAGAACGATCCTGTGGACATGGACTTTCTGGCCTGCGGGTTGGGGAGGGCTGTGTCATTTATCCTATCATATAAAATATTGACTATATTTCACTTATTGGCCATGATCTGGCTCTAGTAGCTTCAGATCCAATGACCCACAATTCACTAAAGAAAAAAATGCTTATCGGGCTTCGAGTATCTGGGTATTTTACTCTACTTGAAGTCTGATGATCCCAACCTAAAACTTTACTGGCTGAAGTGGTCACCATGTACAATAACTGGACGAAGCTAGTCACCAGCTCTCATTTCATTTCCATATTTATTTCTATTCCATCATGCCTCTTTTGATCATTTTTCATGTTTGTATCACCAATCTAAGTATTATTGTCATTAATTTAGGTTATTTTATAGGTCAAATTAGTTTAGTTTGGTTTATAGGTTAATTTTGTTTGTAAATATTTGTTGATCAATTTTAAAACAATTGGAACTTTTCTTAAACAACCCTCCCATAAGTATTTGATTATTAATATCGATTAAAACAACAATTAACAACATCTAACATAAGATATCAAAAAATGACATAAAACTTAAAAACATGTAATTAACCCACATAAGAAAATTATTTAAACACAATGATTCATACAAATTAAAATATCTAGTTACGTACCTCATCCAAATCAACATTTGCATCATCCTTCTTCTATATCTTCTTCTTGATCATCCAACTTGACATCTGTATCAACATTCGGTTCAGAAACAATGTTGAAAGGATTGATGATATCATCATCTCCATCAATGTCATTTTCAAGCATATCTTCATCGATATCATCATCAAGAACTGGTGCATTGTCTCCTATGCCTAGTTCATCTTCTTGGTCTTCTTCATCTGTCGACCCATATTCTTCATTCTCTATATCTACATCATCTTCTTCATCTACATTATATTTTACTGGCCTTCCTCTTGGTTCATATCTAACAACAAATGGCCAATCCCTCTTACCTAGAACCTTTGAGTAAAATACTTGTTCACATTGGCTTGCAAAAACATAGTGATCATTTGATTTTTCAAAAATCATTGTTTTAATCATTGGAAATCCATTGGCATTTTGACTAACAATTTTTTCCTCGTCATGTTCATGCATTTGTAACCTATACCATTTGACATCGAACATAACTAATTTGAAGGAATTAAATTCACACTCAATTATATCATTCAAAAACCCATAGTATCTATTTTCATATTCTCTAGGACATTGTTATTCCTAGAAGAAACATTAGTGACCCAGAATACTGTAGTTATCCCACTATCAGAAGTTTTCCTAGTTTCATCCAACTATTTGATGTGAAATTTAGAGTCATTGCACCACATAGCCTTATGGTGTTTCAACTGAAATATTTCATACATGTAAAAGATGCATTTCTAGTTAATAATAAACAAATTTATATAACTTGGAAAGTATAATATAAAAAAAAACACATGTAGTCACATTAATATAATATAAAATAACTGAATAAAATGGGAGAATTTTCTTTCCTTTCCATCTTTCAAACCAAATGCTAAATCTATATCCCTCTACGTAACATCGACATCTCCATTACGAGCTTCTCTAACCAATTTAGACATTTTGTTCCATGATAACCTACTGTCATGTTGTTGTTTACATCTATCAATACATACCTTCATCCAGTCAATATTGTTTGCAATGTATAAATGTAGTGCATTCCAATCTTCAGTAACTGGCTAATCAAAAAATCACAATTGACCAATATTGAATATTAGTTATAACCATGGTAAATATTACAAAATGATGAAGGAATAAATATTAAATGTAGAGTATGATCATATACACAAAAAAATGAAAATTTATATTTATTATAAATATCCACAATTTAATTACCTCTCACATTCTTCATTGTACCTTTCCCCAACAACTACTCCCCTTCAAATTTTATGGAGTTCACATCCCAAATGAAATCCATTGCATGCAGAGTTGGCACTGCTAATTTAGGAATATATTGGCTAATATACACCATGGATTCATATACCATATATCCCTCCACCATAAAACCCTCAGGACGTGTTCTTTATCTAACCAAATCCTTCAATGATTTCAAGTGCCTCTCCACCATCCACATTGACCTTGTGTGTACAAGTACACACATTTCAATCTCCTCAACTTGGTGTATGAGGTAGTGTTCTTGTGCATTGAAAAATGTTGGAGGTAGATACTTTTGCATTTCACACATTAGCCGAGGAATTTGTCTCTTCCAATACTTTATATCAACTTCATGAATTTATTTCAATGACAACCATCTACAGATCATGACGCAAGAAAATAACATGTTTCAACAAAACATAATACATATTACATTACAAGTAAAACACATGCCATTAAGTACAACAAGAAACTGAAAAAATTGTTTACATATAAATCCCAGCTACTTGCCTCATGTATTTTCCAAGATCATATATAAGTTGTTTGACATTGTTGTCAAATTCGTTTGGGAGAGATAGAGGTAGTACATACAGTAACAATAAAAATGAATCGTTACTTGTTTCAAAACCAGAAAAAAAAAATATCAAAAAATGTATATGGCCAATATATAAATATGAATATTAAAATGATTAATTACCTTAATGAAGGTATGCCAATCACGTGTTTTTACCCCACTAAATTCACCTTTCTTTGTTGATATTCTTTATGTTTGAACAAAAACCTGTGGGAAATTTAATTCTTTGAATGACCTATTTTACATCATTGCTTTGTTGCTCTATTAATAACCATGGAATGTTATTTTGGTCTCCATCGCTATTTTATCGGATCACACTTTGCATTGCATGATTGGCTTCTTGAATGTCATTACAAATTTTGACAATTTTTTATTTATCCCTCCTGCCATCTATGATTCGTCATAATGTTTCTGTCACATTCTTCCCGATATGCACTGTATCAAACAAATGAGATATTTTTGGCTCCACATATTAAGGAAACCTCATGAATTGAGTGGGATAACATTTCATTCCTTGTGGAATCCCATTATTACTACCTTCACGATGACGACATTGATGAAGCATAAAAAAAATCAAAACACTATTTATCAAATGCGGTAAAATAAATTTAATAATTAAAATAAAATTTCAAAACATGATTACATTTATGATACATAAACAAAATGCATACCTCGAGGATTAATTCTGTCATATGACAACTTCCATAGGTGAGGTGTCATTCTTTGTGGTTTTATTCCAGTCTCTTGTTTCCCATTGAAAATATTTTTTTCGGTAGTATGATACTTATGGCTCTTAGAGAGGAAGTGTCTATACTCATAAAACACCTAGACATGCAAATTTACCCTAGACACGTTTTCAGTAGGACCACAAACTAGACATGCAAATTTACCCTTTGTTTGAAGACCTGCAACATATGGATTAATGTGAATTAATATACGAAGGGATTATTTAAACAAAATGCATGAAATATTCAATTAATTATATACTATTGAAGCATGCAATATGGAACATTACATACCACAAACATGTGTTAGTCCCAGAGCATCATGAATTGTACATAAAAGTATTCCACGACATTGAAATATCTTCTGCCCAATTGGTTTACAGTTGTCATACATAGTGATTCCCTCCCATAACTTTAGTAGCTCATCAATAAGAGGCTCGATATACACATTCATATCTTTAAATTGGTACTTAACTAATTTTTTGAAATTACACAAATTTACTACTATGATATGTATACATCCATACATAAATAAATAAAATATATTATGTAAAAAATGAGACAAATGAAAATTTTACATTCGAAAAATTAATGTAAACAAATACCTGGAACAGTCATTGTCAAAATCATGTTCTCCCTCTTTATTGACATCCAAGGAGGAATGTTATTGTTGACAACAAAAATAGGCCACACTGAGTAAACAGACTGAAGCTCTCCAAATGGATTAACACCTTCAACTTCCAATGAAAGCCTAACATTACAAGGTTCATCTATAAATTTTGGCCATTTTTCCTCATTTTCCCTAAATGCATAACCATCTGAAGGTATTCAAAGAACACCATATTCAATTCTCTTTCGTGCATGGTAATCCATAAACTGTGCTATGCTTTGGCACCTAAAAAATCGTTGCAAACGTGGAATTATGGGAATATGATGAAGAACCTTTAGAGACACCATTTTTGTTACTTGATCGGTTCGATATCTACTAATACCACATACCGAGAAAAAAAAATTCAACCCATGTTGTCCATAATATATAATATGATCATCAGTACATGCATATATACTTTGATACTCCATTCCAATGTCTTTCATAATGGCATGTAAATATCGATATTTGTGAGGTAAAATATTTGACAAGGGTAACAAAAATTCACCTATAAATCAAAAACATAAAAAATAACTAGTTAATGTAAAGAATAGTAATTGTAAATATTGCATTTTTATTTTACACATTAATTAACACTAAAAAAGGGGGAGAAATTCAACCTTTATGTAGATGTGATGAAACATATTACATACCTTAGGATCTGTGTTATACAAGTGTTCTACAAATGATTCATAACATTTAAGTTCACCAACAACAATGTATCAAAGAGAATATTTGTTCTTGACCTTTTACAAATTCATTTATTTTCCTTTTCCATCAAAGGTTCATCATAAATACCATCACTATTGTCCCCATGATCCTCATCTGGATGACTGAATAAGTCTTGGATCATTTTATTTGTCTCGTCATCTTGAACTATGTTATTATTGTCATATACTTCCACGGGATCATTAAATTGATCTTCATTATCTTCTTCATGTTCCTCATCTTGTACATCATTTCTATTACTACTTGGTGCTTTCTGCAGAAAGCTAGGGGGAAATCTAACTTCGTAATTACAAACAATCATGCAAAATTAGTGCATGTATAAAAAAATATAAAATTTTACAAATACAATCAATATTAAAATAAATAATGAA
>ML779516.1:359926-370763 GCA_009831015.1 Picea engelmannii | reverse complement strand
TAATTACCATGGGACAATATTCATTTGATCCCCTGTCCATGTGCCCATATTTTCTACAATGTTTTTTAGTTGTAGCTATTAAAACTCGTTTGGGACATCTAGTAAAACACTTTTTGCAAGGGAAATAACATTTACCGTCGCCCTTTTTGTAACAACCCAAATTGATTAATGTTATCATAGTTTTTAATTTAAATTTAATAAATTATTAAAATATATTAATGAGTCTTTTATTATTTTATTTTACTTTTTACTAAAACGGTTATGTATTTTATTAAATGGGGAATCCAACTGGCCGTAGCCTTACAACCTTCACAAAAGCCATCTACATTCTTTTACATGCTACTGTCCTTTTCAAGGAATACAAATTTTTATTGGGTCTCCATCATTTATGCTTAGTTCTCCTTGGGCCAAGAGGCAACCTTTATTGGCTGAAATGTCTGCTTCTTTGTTTGAGTCCCTGAGTATATGATAGAAATTGAAGGAGGTGAAGTCCTGAAGAATGTGTCTTAACCTTTGTAGGTTCTTGTTTAGGCCAGCATCATTAAACTATCCTCTCGGATGTATCATTTTGATCAAGATTTCGGAATCTCCAAACGCTTGTAGGTTCCGATGTCCTCTTTCCTTAGTTATCTAACAGACTTTTATCAAACTCAGGATTTCTGCTTGGTTGTTGGTTCATTGTCTGAGTCCCCAACAAAAGGTTTCTAGAATTTTCCCTTCGCTAGAGTAAATGATTCCTCCATCTCCCACTGTCCCAGAGTTTCCCTTGGAGGTGTCGTCGAAGAAAACTGAAATTATTCCTTGCTTCTCCCACCAACTCTGGAATGTGTCATGATTGTCTCTTAGCCTCCATTTTGTTTTGAAATGGGGTTTTTCAATGCTTTGGGTCCGAAGGGTGAGCACAGAGTTTCCGAGCCAATTATTTTCTTCCTGCTGCAACGAAATGTCAGTTTTGTGGTTTTGAGAGCTCAAAGTTTCTAGGAGGAGACCTTTTTCTTTCACAACTACCATGTTGGGGGTCCATGCTATATTGTTGAAAATTTGCTCATTTCTTGCAAGCCAAAGCTTCCAACACACATACTTGGGGATGGATATCCAGACTCTGGCCCATAGTGTTTTCAAAGAGAGCGAAGGGTAACAGTCCTTCCAGGTTGTGAAAAGATCTACTACTGAGATGTTAGAGGGGGTAGCGACCTTGAGGCCATGGAGGATGAGGAGACATAATTTGTTTGCAAATTGACAGTCTACAAACAAATGATCTGAGGTTTCCAAGGATTCTTTGCATTAAGAACATCTGTGTGGACTGGCAATGTTTCTTTTCTTTAAATTTTCGTCGGTCAGGATCTTTTTGTGCATTAGAGTCTAGAAGAAGAAATTTACCTTGGGGATCGCCATAGAGTCCCATACCTCCATCCAGATTCTTGCAGGGGGTGGTATATCTTTCTGGAGTTGTAGCAGAGCGTAGCCTTTGGCTGTGGAGAAAATCCCTGTGGGTCCCCAGCCCCAGTTGTCTTTTTCAGTCTTATGCACAGGTGTTGTCTCTCGAAGCTCTGCTTTGAGCATTTCAAGTTGTTGAAGGAGGCGGTTTGGGACGTTGCCGAAATGCCATTCTGACTAGGAGCCATTCTTGTCCCATTTTGAGATGTCATTGATGCTCTGTTTTTCTCTGTGGACAAGAAAATCACGAATTTCATTTAGGTTGGCGTTTGAAGAAAGGGGCGGCCTCCCCATTATCTGATCTGTCCAGAGGTTGGTTCGTTTTCCATTTCCAGGAATGCAGTACAGATCTTGGGTGAAGAATCACGTCCCTTTGAGGCACAATTTCCATAGCAGCGTGCTTTTCCTGTTGGTGGTGATTTGTAAATTTCTAATTTTAGCATTTGGAATGTATTTGTGCATTAACATTTTGCTGACAGGATGAGTGGGTTCGTTGTGCATCTTCCACAGGATTTTGCATCCAAGTGTTGTGTTGACAAGAGATGGATCTCTAATCTGAAGCCCACCTTCTCTCAAGGGCCTCTTTACTGTATCCCATCGGACCAAATGGAACTTGCATTGGTTCCCTTTCCCACCGTGCCACAAGAAGTCTCTCAACAACTTGTTGATTTGCCCAGAAATCGATTTGGGTGCCAGGAGGTAGGCTGCTTGGTAGATCGGCAGTGAAGAAAGGACTGACTTTATCAGGGTTAATTTACCTCCGTGTGTGAGCCAATGTCCTCCCCAGGCATCAATTTTTCCTTTAATTTTTGTTAAAACTCCTTCCCACGGGTTGACTTTATTTATGCCCAATGATAATGGAAGCCCAAGATATTGTATCTTTTCCCAATCTGCATGCCCTTTGAACCCCAGGGTGCATGCAATCCTTTGTGTTTCATGTTTTGCTGCATTCCAACTGTAGACAACACTTTTCCTTTCACTTATCAGAGCTCCTGACACTTTGCAGTAATCTTGAAGAGTTCTCTTGAATGCAGAGGATACTTTGTTTGAGGCTCCTCCTAGAATAAGAGAGTCATCCGTGAACAAAGCATGATTTATAGGCTTAAGGTCCTTCGTTATTCTCAAGCCTGGGGCAACTCCTATTATCCTTTCCTGCTCCATCTTCCTGTTGAGTGAATCCTCCATTAAAATGTACAGAAATGGAGAAAGAGGGCAGCCTTGCCTCAACCCCCTCGAAGATTTAAAGAATTTTGTTGGCCTCCCATTTACCAAAGGTGCTATCCATGGGCTGTGGGTACAGGCTTGTATCAGATTTACAAACTCTTGCTCAAATCCGAATGAGAGCAGCACTTGATATAGGAAGGACATCTTTACTTTTTTGAAGGCATTGGCCATGTCTAGCTTGTTCAACATGCCTTTCTCTTTTCTGAGGTTGCTGGAATGCATAGCTTCCTGAACTAGGATTACATTGTCCAGGATGTGTCTCCCTTTGACGAATCCTCCTTGCGATTATGAAATGAGCTTGCCTAGCAGAGGCTTTATTCTGTTTGCAAGGAGTTTTGCAATTATCTTATAAGAGGCGTTACATAGGGAGATTGGCCTGAATCTATCAAAGGAGACAGGGTTTGTTTCTTTCGGGATTAAAGCAAGGAAAGTTGAATTGGTGCAGCCTCCCGGTTTTTCTTTCTGTAGGAATCCTTTTATCATTCTAATGAGATCAGGTTTGATTATATTCCAACATATCCTGTAAAAATGAATAGTGAACCCGTCTGGCCCTAGAGTTTTGTCAGGGTCCAGGACCAAATGATTTTGTTGATTTCTTCTTCCTTGGTTGGGCTCAATAATGTTGTGTTATCTTCTTTTGTGACCAGAGCAAGGATGTTCTTGAGGAATTCCTTATTTCCTTCTTCATTATCATCATTCTCTTTGCTGTAAAGATGGTGGAAATGTGAGACAACAAAATCCTTTATTTGGTCTATTCCTTTGCAAAGCTTCCCATCATTGGTTGTGATATTAGAGATGTGGTTCCTGGAGAGGTAGGCTTTAAATTGTCGGTGGAAGTAAGATGTATTTTTGTCACCAGATTCCAGCCATAGGATGTGGGATTTTAGTCTTCAGTATTCTTCTTCATTTCTGAAGGAGCAGTAAGTTTTACATTGGGTTGCTTTCTCCTTTTCCAGATCCGTATTAGCAATATCTTTTATTTTCATTTCATTCTGTAGCTTTCCCAACTGCTGCACTACCTCCTTTCTTTGGGTATTGGGGTTGCTTACCGGGAGTTTGCTCCATTCCTTGAGGGATTTTTTTGTTATTTTTAATTTTTTTTCCCAGACAAAGTTGGGAGAGCCAGTAATTGTGGTGGACCATGCCTGTCGGATAGTCTCTGCAAAACCACTCTTTTCTTTCCACAAAGGGCTGAATCTGAACGAGATTGGGCCTAAATTTTCTTCTTCCTCTAACGAAAGTAGGATGGGTTTGTGATCCCAGGTAAGCTTTGGAAGGATGGCTGTGGATATTAGCTTCCTTTCCAACAACAATGTGCTTTGAACCAAAAACCTATCCAATCTGGCAGAAATGTGATCCTCCCCTGTCCTGTTATTGGTCCAGGTGTAGAGCCCTTTGCGTGGTTTAAAACCCATTAGATCCCATTGTTGTATCATGTCTTCTACTACATGAATCATTTGATCCTTGATGGTCCTACCTCCCCTCTTTTCTTTTCCATTCATGACTAGGTTGAGGTCTCCAACAATGATTATGTTGTTTGGGGAATTTAGTTCTAGAAAATCATTTAAAGTTTTCCATCAGTATTTCTTTTTGGAATGCAAAGTTGGTACATATAGATTGAATAATGTGATGGTTAACTTACTTGATGTGTGCTTCAGTTCTGTGAAGCTCCAATGCTGAGTGTTGTAGGAGTTGATGAGGCTGAATTGTTCTTCCTTCCAAAGTGTTGCTATTCCTCTGGAGGAGCCCCTTGCACTAATTGTTTTCCCTATATTCTTTTGCCATTTGTTTTTACTAATCTCTAGAAGGGATTCCCCTTCAATTTTTGTCTCTTAGAGCATGAGGATGTCTACTGGTTCCACTTTCATTAGGTCCTTGACCGCTTCAATTTTCGTCGAATTCCCCAGACCTCTATAGTTCGAAGAGATGATTTTCATTACTTACTATTGGGGGTGGATGGGCCTCCTCCTTTTAGAGAACTTATTCTTCTTTTTCTGCCGATTGACATTTCTATGGTAGGTTGGCTTCCTTGGGTATTTTTTATTTCTGCCTCTTCCTCCCTTGCTTATTTACGGGACTTCCTTCCTGCTCTTTTGGCTGGCCTTTCTAGGATCTCATCCTCCGAGGAGCTTCTTGTCTCTAGTACTTTCTTTCTGGCTATGTGTGTGTATGAGGGAGAGGGGACTACATCTAGGGTTCCTTCCATTTTCCATTGTTCCCTTGTATCTTTCCCTTTTGGGGGGGATTTTGGTTGTTCCCTGTTATCCATGGTTATTTCTGGTTTTTTTGTGTCCTTATTGGGCTTTTCTGTTTGAGGTCCTGATTGGGGCGTGGGATTGGAGCTCCCGTCGATTTTCTCTTTCTCCAATTGCTCGGGGTTTCCATTCTTCGTTGTTCCTTTTCTTTTAGATCTTGTTGTCCCTGTTTTCTAGACTATGGTCCACTGATTTTCTTTCGTGTTCTCACTCTCGTCTGCATTCTTTTTTTTCCAGTGCCTTGCGAAGTGGCTGTAGCCATGGCAGTGTCGACATTTGAAGGGTAGATTCTCATAATCTATCTCCTGAATATGCGTCCAATATACATCAGTTAGTTTGAATGCCTCTGGTAATCCCACTTCCAGATCAACCTCCACACAGATCTGGGCACATGAATACTGATCTTTTCTCGCTGCTTGGTCAATATACCTTCCGAGCATATTGTCGATTGCATGCAATGATTTTTTATTCTAGCAATGTAAAGGGAGATGGGGTAGGCGAACCCACACTGGAACGAAGGATGGAACATCCTCGGCTGGATCGAAGTCCGGGGTCCATTTGTTCAGATATAACCCCTGAGGCCCCATGAAGTATGGGTCGTTTTTGAAGATGAGGTTTTTGTCTTCATGGTTTTCGAAGACGAAAAGTAGCCTTTCCCTACAAAATGACTCTTTATACCGTCTGAGATGAGCGAGCTCCAGTTCCTCTGCACCCAAGCTTTGATGGATTTGGGAGAGGGCCAGAGCTCGGTGAATTGCCTGATAAGACCTATGTCTGCTAGGTTGATTGCCGACCTGCAAGTTTCTTCTAAAGGCAGTTCTACGCTTGGGATGCATTCCAGTTTCTTGACAAATTTTTGTTGTGCTGCTGATGGCAGTCTCTTGGAAGCTTTGGCAACGAGCTTCCTGAAGGCATCGATCCCTAGCAAAGGGGGAGGGATGGGGACGGCTCCCCCACTAGCGTCCATGGCTGGGGGACCCCTGCTCGCTGCGCTGTGCTCCTCACGTGTTAGGTCGCGCTCCTCACGCTCCTCACGCTTTTTCTGAAGTCAGAATTAGTCTTTTATTATTTTATTATTAAAAGGTGGGTGAAGTAATTAATGGGGGGATAAGGTTGTTGAGAATTAATGGGGGGATAAGGTTGTTGGGAATTAATGAGGGGGATTTGAGAGAGGAGGATAAGAAAGAAGGGGAGGACTTGGAAGATGCATCTTATTTTTGTTTGAGCATTTCTGAATTTCTAAAAGGGAGAGGAGGAGGAGGAGGAAATTAAAGGAATGGTTTTGGTAGCTCTCACAGGGTACTGTTGTTGCTGGGAATTTTGGGCTCAGGGGCCAAGAAACCGTAAGGATTCCTAGAGCTAGGGAGCTGGAGAGGTTGTTCCTAGTTGGCTGGGAGGTTAATATTCAGTCTGGGCAAGAAAAAGAATAGGATCAAACATAAAAGGGACTAGATAAAGAAACCTATAGGTGGAGGTACATATTATGTTGTTGTTATCATTATTTTGTTGTTGTTATCATTATTTTGTTGTTGTTGTTATCATTATTTTGTTGTTTTTTTTATCATTATTTTGTTGTTGTTGATGATATTATTCTGTTCTTATCATTATTATGTTGTTACTGTACATTCTTGGTTTATTCCAAGTATAATAAAAAAATTAAAATAAATTCTAAACTAAATTTTGGAAAACTTTTAATTAGTTTGAGTCCTGAAAATAACCAGGCTCTACAGAGGCTTTACGTATGGTATCAGAGTCTGGTTTCAAAACTGAAACATGGGTTTGACCACCCACAATAGGTTTTTGTCTTTATGCCAATTTGGGTTGTTACAAATCATACCAATATATCATAACAGAGATTATTTGCACAACCTAAATGATTCTTTAAAAACTTTTTCAGGAAAAATATTGAGCTACTTCTAATGCATACATTTTTCATTTAACAAAGGGAGAGATTGATAGTCTTAAACACTAGTAACTATCCCTTTTTCCATGACACAAACTCTTGCATTAAAACTGTGAATCCGACCTCATTATACATCATAGCACTGTCAATCAGGAAAGCATGAATAGCTCATCTATATCTCAATAAATATTGACTCAACTCTCATTATAGTTTTGTTGCTAATTTGTGATTATAGTTTTGTAGCTTATAAATGGAAGTAATGTTCTCATTTTTCTCATTTTGGACCTCACGAATTAGAATTTGTAACTAACTTGGTAAGACATAACATAAGATCCTTAAACTTCAATGAACCAGATAGCAATGAATTATCTTGATGGTTAATAACAACAAAGTGTTTTAAAGATCCATATATACAAACCTGAAAAGTTTCTCTTTAGATTTTCCATCTAAGATAGTAAAAAAAAACAGATTGGTAATAGACATCAGTAGACTCAGTCTAAATAACCCAATCTACATACCGTCAAACTTAAAGATGAACTGTACCAAAGAATCATGACAATGGTTATTTGTCATACACTAATGAATACTTTATAGAATTTCCAAGAAAAAAAATCTATGACTTTTGATGAAACCCCTTTCCATTTAAGGGAGGGAGAGATTGATAGCTTTAAACATGCCATTTTTCCATACAAATATGACCGCATACCTAAGATTGTCCATATCTCAGTTAATAATGATTCTGTTGTGATAATAGTTTTTTTGCTTATAGCTATAGGATAGTTTTCCAAAGGCAGTATTGTTTTGGTTTTTTCATCTTGCTTTTGAGAATTCATAAGTTTGTTAAACATCGAGTAAGAGCCTTAACTTCAAGGATAAAAATATCAATCAAGTTTCTTGAGACTTAAAAATAACAAATTGTTTGAGAGACATATACAGCCTAAACTTCACAGTACACAGTAGTTTGCCTTAGGAAATCCTGGGTAGCTACAACAAATGATCATCATTATCTATATAGTCCGACTTGTGAGACTTTTTAGGCTTCTGATAGTTTTCCTCATAATGCGTGGCAATGAGGAGGCCTGTATTGATGAGTTTCTGGATGTTGGGGATGTTGTAATTCTGAGCCACATATATCCCAAATGCAATCCCTTCCATGAAATGGGACCCACACCCATATTTGGGTGTAAATCTGCTAGGCTCTCACACAGGTGATTTTCTACCATAGAATGAAGAAAACTGGATAGAATCCTTTTGTTCTTAAGGGCCTCCCATAAAAATTCTTAAAATTCTTCAACAACAACATTGCCTGACCTCAAAATAAAAATGAATGGTGTGGAAGGGTCTATCTGCAATGCCCAACTGGAGATAACACCACAAATGGACATCGTCATTGTGGGTGGTGGACTCATGGGCCTTGCTCTGGCACTGGGCCTTCAAGTTGAAACATCCAAGCTCACGTGTTTGAATCCCAACCTATTCTTAGCACAACCACAACTACCATAATAGGTATCGACAACAATGGTATCACTGCCCTAGAAGGCATTAAGCCTGGAATCATCACCATAATAGCCCACACAGGTGCTTACACCACAACATTTATCTGTATTACCTCCATCAATGGAAAGGAAGAGCGACCTGGAACCATAAAAAGGCTTCCTGGGGAATGGATCACTGTGTGATGGGAGTCTGTTCAACGAATTCTTGTGTGCTTCCTTCATAAATCCTTAATCCAGTTATCTCACAAACTGATAGCATAAAAACCATACAGATTGTTTGAGAGGATATATTATGTAGCTGTCGAAAAACGATGGGAAAACTAGGAGTATCATAGCTAATACAACCATGTCCTGTTCCTCAACAATGCGAGGGGATTCTACTGCAACTATGAGATATGACTCTATCCAGTCACTGAATCCTGTGAAAGGGAATTGTAGCTCAAAGAAACAAGATCTAGTAACACAAGTAAACAAAAAAGAGAAATAAACAAAAATCTATATGCATTAAATCCATGCTTCTTCTCCAAAATCTTACTACCAGAGTCCTCTCCATTTTCAAACGCAGCTGGAGAAAGGTGGCACCTAGACCTAGCTTGTTCTCTCCTTCCTGGAATTGCTCAAAACTGGATATGCAATGGGATATGCCTCTGCTCTTAGTGTTTCTTCTCCAACTGATACAACCTTCACTCGGTCAACTGAATCCACACCTAGAATTGGGGCTTCTGATTAAACTCGGTCAAATGCAAATTGCATTTATTCGTGCTACTCAAACCTCAAACCACCTATATTGTTGGGACTCAAACCACATATGCTACTAGGAGTGAAACTATGATTGGCAAATCTTAACCTCAAATGTCTCAGGATAGGGTTTTGATTAAGTTGCTCAATATTTTGTTCCCTGTAAGATTGGGAACCTGCTGGAGAGCTTCATTCACCATTTTCTTCATAGTCTTTTCTTACAGGAAACCATGTAGGATGAGCCATAAAAGATTTGTAGGTTGAAAAACATTTTTTCATCCCTTCACTATGCCATAAAATCCTTGAATGTTGTCAACATCTATGTCATTCTCAAGGCTACAAATGAAATTCAATACGAAGATCCCAATGTTGCTCGCATTTTGTGTGAGCATGCATATTCTTTGGCACAAAATATGGAATGGATTGCAGTTTGAAGTCTAGAGCGAGTCGCATTTGACAGTTCCACCAACACCGCATCAGTCATTGAAATAGGAAGCATGCTCACCATACAATATAACCTCCTTGTAAACGTTGGCCACCCTAATGCAATGCAGCTAATAAATGACTCTTCTCCCATCCTCTTTAAAATCTAACCTACCTGTCATAATGTAATCTTGGGATACCAATTTATCTATCCAGTTTCACCTAATCAAGTAAGAGGTTAAATGCCCTCTTTATTTCCTGCTCTTTGTTTCCAGACACAGATTCAAGCCACTTAATATAGGTTGTCATTATCCCAATCCACTACATACCTAAACGCTGCCTCATGCCTTGTGAGTTAGTTGCATTCTTTGGCCTACAATACATGGATCTTGGTACACCCTATGCATTGTTGTTTTCTCTCTCGTACTATTTATCACTATAGCTATCCATTTTTAGAGCCAGAGCTATTGTATCAATATATGGATCCTGTTCCCATCATTTCACAAGTTTCCTATTACACCAATAATTGACAAGTGGAGAAGTTCTAATATACCATGCACCTATCCATCCTAAGGGAAGAGTAACTGAGATTAATTTTTACTAAAGCATTGGGAATCATCATATATAGAAGACTTTAGTTTCATTCATATTGTTTAATTGATTAAAAAAAAAATGGTTTAAAAAAAATAAAAAAATATGTATCATTTTATTTAAGAATAATAGGTTACACCATGCCTTTGATTAAAATAACAACTCTCAATCTCAACATTGGAATATAGCAATGTCACAACATTCCCAAGGTAAGTTTTTTCATTTGCACCATGGCATATAAAAATAATTCACAGCGAGAAACCTTTCAAAACGAAGTATCTATGGCCCATCCTCCATTATTTTTTTTTATTACTTGAAATATCGCTTTTATAATATTTAATTATTTTAATTTTATGAAAATCTTTGAGTTAGTTGTAAATTGAAATATTTGTTTTTAATGCGTTGATCACGTTATCTTTCAATTTTTATTATATTGAAAGATAATTAATGTAAAAAAATAATCAATATCGTAGTTATTAATTATATTGTGAGTTATTGAGGTCGAATAGACACTAGTGTTGGTAGGCTCGATCTAAGATAAACAAAATAAGTGGAAGACAGATCATGGGGTGGATTTACAGAGTTTAAAATATTGTATAAAAATAAATTTGTAAATTTTAATAAGGATGATGCCAACAATAAAATTTCAAACTTATTAACCAATAAAATAATATATAAAAATATTTTCAATATTTAAAAAATATATAATAATAAATAAATAGATTGTTGGGTTAATATCAAGTTTTGAAAAAAATAATTAATTTTAAAAT